>NJRQ01000528.1:92887-107525 GCA_003063805.1 Aphaenogaster ashmeadi
GGAGTAAATAAAATATCTCTCTTGCGATACCTTTGATAATAGGAAGATACTGGTGCACACGATGAGTAGACTGAAGAAGAAGAAGATCATTACCGACCATATGAACAACGCTCGTATTTTCTTTACCAGAATGCTCACGAGCAAATGATGCCTGACACATTCTACGATCGAGGCGTTTGTTTCCGGCTTCCTGCCGGAAGAAATATCGCCTGTGTTCTTCAAACTGTCCGTCAATCGGCAGCACATCAGCTCGATCTGCGCGCAAGCTTGAATCGTGAAGCCGTAAACGAGACAGTCGAATGTAACGTTAAGTATTATCGCGTAGAATAATGCCAAAAATTGCTGCAGATACGTAGCTACGTATGGAAGTAGATTTGACACGGAGTACGGGGTGTATGACTTCAACGGCAGCACACGCTCGCCCCCCTTGAATAGTCCCAGAACTGGCGTGACCATGAAGCCTAACCCGGTCATATACGATATCATCATGAACGAGATAGTGCTCCACTTGGCTGTTATAAACATTTAACTTAAGCGTCGTTCCGGTAAACATTAGTTAAAGTTAATAGACATTTAATTAAACTTCTATCTTTCTTCTCTAGCATGATTAGGAAGAAATCAGAAACGTGTGCGCATACATCGTCGATGCACAACAAACTTTAATAAATTCTTAATGTTTTGGAAATGAAAAATATCTATTTGTACATTTCTGCAATATAACATCTTTGATACTTCATATACGTTAAATGACAGAAAAGCGGTAGAAAAGCTTTAAAACACAATATTTCAACAAGATTTTATGTTGACTACAGTTGTCGGAGTTACACAATATTTAATTAATTATTAGCGTAAATCATTAAGCAATTAATCAGTTAAATGCGAAGTATTTATAGACTTGCAGTATGACTCAATGGAAACACCCAATGCTGTTACCAAGAAGTGATATTTGAACAGGTGATTATTTACAATTACTCTTGATTGCCTTGATTATTAATGATCTTTGATACACATAATTATATTTCGTAATACGTAACATTTACGTCAAAAAATATATATACAACATATTTGCGAATTACTCGAGTACCTCTGCGGCTGTGCTCTTCCATTATCAGCTTTTCCGTGGAATTTCTCGGCTGGCACATTTTTATGCGCAGGCAATCCAACAAATCCGACAGCTCGTTTTCCCGTACCAAAAAGTTCGCGTACTTCACGCACAGCGTAAAGAAAGTCAACCCCAAGAAAAGCCCTTCGGTCAATTCCTGAACGTGGTCCCGCGTGCGAATCACCTCTATCACGTCGAGTATCGTAAACCCGTATATCAAGAGAAAAATCGCGTATCTGTAGATAGCATTGCTTTAAATAATCGATGAATAACTTAACGAGGAGAAAGGCTCATATGGATATGACAAAATTCATAAAACAATACGAGAATAATGAGACCCTTTGTATATCACATATTATTTTTGCCGCATGGTATATTTTAGTATAACTGCTTCGTGTGTATGATATACCTGTAACAAAATCGCAAAATTCCGACGCACATGTTGTCGTCCTCCCGCTCTTTCCATGCGCCGCAAAAACGCAGAACCTTAAAGTTTGTCGGTAGAATGTCCATATCTTTCATATCATTCATGTAATTGCCGGCTTTATTCTTGTCCCGTTTCAGTCGTCGGGAAATCTCCTTCGCCTTTTTAATAATGTATAAGTTCGTTTCTTTCTTTCTATCGAGGTAGTAAAATTTCCGACAACATTCCATCATTACGGGATGCATTAGTAATACCGTACAACGTTGTCAAGCGCACGTTAAATTTTAATACGATCGAGTCTGTATCGGTCTCTCATCGGAGGCCTTTCTCGACATCGCTTTCGTTCACCGAAGAAAAAAATTCGTTTTCATATAGCACATTTTTAACATAAAAACATTGCGTGTCTCGCGAAAAACGGGTTTGTTATACAACTGTTCTGTTATGCAGTATTAAATATCCGCAGGAAAATAGAGATGCAGGAAATAGTATTGAACCGGCGAAAGGTATAGAGACTAGGACTACGTAAATGATAAACTGTGTTTAGAAGTAAAAGGATAAGATGTTTTCGCAAGAAAACTGGCCGAATAATTATATAATTTTTCTCCATGCAAATTGATTTTAACAATAAGTTAATGTTGTGTTTATGTGTACCTTATTTAATATAACAAATAATTATTCAAAAATCTGATACCATAAAGTTGGATATTTTTTAGGAAGAGCACTAAATATGTCATATATTGCATCTTATATAAAATATAGACCTATACGTACAAACTTAAATTTAAAATTTTTTAATAATATGTATAATATACGATGTATCATGTTAATTTGACGTTGCTGCAGAGGATTAAAAACTGTGAGAGTGAGACATCTTGAAAATCTGGGAAAACAGAATTGGATTTACATCAATATAATATTAAATATTTTACATGATTTCTTTTTATAGCAAATTTGATTTTTTAATAATAATATGAATATTTAAAAAATTGCAGCAACAACAATAAATTCGTCAATATATTATGTAAGATACCTTGTAATATTGAAATCAGTTATATCGTATAAGCTTTGCCGTACGCGTAAATATGTTTGTTCCCGAGTTCACTCACCCAAGGTAAAAGTGTACCGAGATACCGCAAATATTCCGTGGTGGGAAAACATTAATCCTTTCTGGCTGCTTATCAATGAGTCTCAAGGATTTATGCTTTTGCGCCGTGACCAATTCTTAATCATTAAAATACGTAGCGTTTGTGATGCTTATGTTCTGCCAAAGTGAGTGCCGATTCGCATTTATATAATCTGGTCTGATATTTTTCTTTTTTAATCAGCATCAGAGCAACTCGATCCGTCTGTAGGTTGATTCGCAAAGTAGAGCAGATCGAAGAAAACATTGAACATTATTGCATAAAACAGCGCTGTAATTTGTTGCAGGTACATCGCCACATATGGAAATGCTTTCGATATGAAACAAGTACGTACGATGTTGCAGATAGGTTCTTCTCTCTTTTGCATAATGCCAAAAACGGCGTAATCACAAACCAGTCGAGTATGATATTATCAAAAAAAGAAAGAGCGTTTTTTATCTGTCAAGATTTCAATTTAGTTTATTAAAAAATCGCTTGTGTTGAAATAAGAGGTATAATGCATTGAAAATAAGTTTTACCAAGTTGTGAATGATAATTCAATCAATCGTAGCGATAATTACATCAATTGATTAATTGTGCAAAACGAATTCTTTAGACAGCCTATTCTTTGTTAACCTATTTAATTAATTATCTCATTATCTGTTAGCTTATGTAATTAAGTATTTCGTTATCTCTGTCAGCCTATTTAATTAATTATCTCATTATCTTCTCAACTATTTGCCACTATTATACATATCTTTATGGAGTCCCTCGATTAACACATGTTAATGCGTGAATAATTCAACAGACAAATTTCTGTTGTAAAGCATTAAATAATGCTATAAAAAAATATATAGTCGCAAGAAATAAAATATAGCCAACACCAGTATTCACGAAGTAAACCAGTAATGAACGAAAACCACAGATGATGAGGTATGAAGTTCTACAAATGTTACAGATATTATTAAAAATATTTTAACACTGTTATTATTGCTAAAATCCACGATAAGGCTAATTAACTGCTTAATTCAGTAATATTATCATAATATTGTTATAGATAATGAAAACCATTCAGATATTTTAATACATGTAGAAGATTGTCATTTGGAACATTGCTCAGTAAAGAATAATCAATAATTTAGAGACAATTTTACTTCAAAGAGTTTTTATGTATGTCTGAAATACACGGATGTAAAAAAATACATATATTTCTATACAATCCGTTATTCTTTCTATAATTGAGATCTAGTCACATCGACGTCTGTTGTAGAACATTGAAGGCAGAGTATGACGTTTTCAATATCTGCAAAAGGAAAGATCGTCGACTATTGTTTTGTTACTGTCGCTAGGTCAGATATGTAATGCAAGTGCACCATCGTCGACTTACCCAAGTGAAAGTGTCGAGGGCCAAGTTGAAAATTCCGTAATAAGACAGCTTCAATCCCTTCTGACTAATGGCCATCACAAACAGCAGACTTCTACGATCTCGCGTCGTGGCGGTCGTCCAATTACTCGAATAAATAGCGTCGCCGATGCCCCTGCTCTAGACATACACACAACAAAAGATATCTTCACCGTTTATGGTAAGTCCGTTTGAGACGATCTATAATTCGGCATAAAATTATAAATAAATTTAAAAGAATAAAACGTGTTTTACATATACAATTCATATTTCATACATATTATTTCAGATTCCATCGTGAATTACAGATCGACCGAAATAGATAGACTTTAATTAAATAAACTGTCACTCATTATTTTCGATCACCTTCAATTGCAGTTCGTTTCCGTACCAGCAGTAGAAGAACACTTGGAACAACATGCTGCCGAGGTATAGAATCAACGAGAGAAATCCGACGCTGAGAATTTTTTTCTGCGAAGAAAATTTAGTTCAGTATATTCGCGCGGTACCGCGACAAGCATTGCGAATTAGATGTTCAGCAACGCTTTTATATTGACAATTTGCTATCTGCAATATAAAAAAATATTTAAAATAATGTCAGAAGAATTTGCGACGCCGATTAAATTGTAAGGAATTAATAAGGATCATTGTTAGGATTTCAGTTTACGTGACCTTGGACATTTGGAAAATACTGGTGCACAGGGTGACCATGCTGAAAATGAATAAAATCGTCACGGTCCACACAAACAACGACTGTATCCTGCGCACGATCTCGTGTACGTATAAGTGATGTCTCACGCACTCGCTGATCATCGCGCCTTTGCTCGAATCGAGTCGGTACTGCTCGGCGTGATCCTTGAAGATCTTCGAGAGACGATAGCACAGCAGCTCGATCTGCCCGCAAACGTGAAGGGTGAAGCCGTAGACGAGGGAGTCGAATGAGACGTTCAGCAGTACCCCGTAAAATATTGCGCCTACGTGCTGAAGGTAGGTCGCCAAATACGCGTATAAACCGGATATCGAGTACGGTAGATATGTCTTGAACGGCAGGGGTCTGTCGGTATTCTGGGGCCCCACGATAGGAGCGAGCACGAGAGCTATGCAAGTAGCTTGAGATATACTCATGAAAGTCCTGACACACCACTTGGCTGCGATAAACATAAATATTAAAAATATGTATTTAAAAGTTTGTATTTAAGTATATATTCTTAGAAAAAGTATATATTGTAGAGAAGAGTAAGAAAAATAAAGTTACGTTTTGATATAACAAATATCGTTGGAACATATTAATAAGAAATATTAATTTCGAATTTGATTAATTCCAATACATTTTTTATTAAAATTTATCGTGTACTTTATTATTATACTTGATATAATTGCATTGCTGTAGCAAAAGTATAATAAAAACTTTATTATTAATAATTTCAGCTTTAAAGAAATATTACAACTTATTATTTGCAATATTTTCTTCAGAATGACAATTACTGATTGAGTACCTTTGCGATCGTACTTAATGAGGATCATCCTTTCTTCGGAATTCCTTGGCTGACACGTTTCTCTTCGAAAACAATCCAACAACATGGATATTTCGTTTTGTCGCGTTAAAAAGTTTCCGTATTTAAAGCATAAAGCTACATAAGTTAACGCTAGGAAGAGTCCTTCGGTTATATCTTCGATATGGTCGTGTGTCCTTACAAGCTCGATTACTTCCGATATTGTAAACTCGTATATTAAAATAACAATGGCATATCTAAAAGTTTCACAATGTCTTAATATCTTAATAATTTTATTTAATCATTTAATTGGACAGAACTGTGTCTAACGATGTCTGATCGTGAATCTTAAGTGAAACAAAATAAATTGACTATTCGTAAGTAGAAGTTAAGTAGCCACAGATTTTCCATGCAGTTAGATAATGTAATCAGATTGTAAATCTTTTATACTCAATATTGAAGCTATATAGCTAAATGTTTTTTGACAATAAAAATCTCATTAACAAATAAATTTTCCAAGAAGAGGAGTAAAAGAAAAATTAACTGTGTGGGACAGTCAAATATGCAGTACATACTATAGCTTATATCCATAATAGAGATAAGATGTAGATAGAAAAGTATCATGTGTTTAATATCGTACCTGTAGCAGAAACTTAAAACACGAACGAAAAGATTGTTATCTTTTTCTTCGCTCCATGCACCGCAGAACCAGAGAACCCGGAAATTTAATGGCAATATATCCATAATTCCGGGACAGCCGCTCCGGTGGATGGTCTCCCTCTTGTCATGCCTCGCTGTACTTTGAAAATATAAAGCTTATAGGAAAAATATAACGAGACTTTCCAGACATTGTCAACGTCCGTTCTCGTGAATTAGTAATGATATCGCTGAAACGTTCTAAGCGTTCTTTAACATTTAATGTCGTCGGGCAGCGGAAAAATTCATTGATTTTCTTTCCCCGCTACATTTTCTTCTCTATATTTCATTTTCATATGTTTAACAGATGTCTGCGATAATATATAACTAGTTGTTATTTTTTAAATTATAAACTTGAGTAATGTATGCGCTGTCGAATGTATGAAGGAATACTGAGAGTGAGGGATATTAAAGTATTACTACTATTGATGTATATGAAAGGTTCTCTTTGCAAACATCGCTCGCCTGTCAGGAAAACTGACGAGGAGCTGGAAATTTTGTAAGAAGAATATAATAAGTGAATCTGCAGAAACGCACAGAATAAATTGCAAGTATGTTTTCGGATTTGTACATCACACATTTTGAATTACTCCGCAAAATATTTAACAGGAAGTTTTATTTTATTTTTGTTATAAAACACATAGGATATGATTGGAGAATGGTTTATACAAAACAAGTCTCTATATAGAAAAATATCTATGAAATTCTAGAGATAAATATAGTATGAAAATACATTTGATGTTAATTTGATTAGAATGGTAATACAGTTGTTGAAGAATAGATGCGAAGAAATTAAATCGAAGCTTGTTGCAGCAAATTGAAAGCAGAATAGGACGTCTTTAAAATCTGTACAAATATAAAAATAAAAATAAAAAATAATTTATTTGTATATACAATATTTTATTATATTTGCATGCACTGTAAAAATTATATATAGTATATTTTTGAGAATTTTAATTTTTATATACGTTTAGTATACTTACCCACGTGAAAGTGCTAAGAACTAACGAACAAACTCCATAAAAAGAAATCATTTTTCCTCTCTGGCTTATCATCATTATAAACGACAAGCTTTTGCGTTGCTTAGCCGATATTACTGTCCAGTCACTAGCATAAATAGCATATGCGATACTTTTATTCTGAACAAAAAAAAATATTTAACTTGACAACACAGATTTAAAATATCAACCAAAAGTAAAATAGTCTGAAGGTTTATTATCAGCGATACCTTTAAATCGAGCTCGTTGCCATACCAGCAATATGAGAATACTTGAAACAACATTGATCCTAAGTATAGCATAAAAGCGAAGAATTCCACACTGAAGAGTTCTTTCTGCAATAAAATTATTGATTGCAACATTGTTTACATGAGCTAATATCAATTCTATTGAATCATATCTTAAATCGATTTTTGTACATTAGACATCTGATAGATGCTGCTACAAAGAGTGATAAGGCTGAAGAAGAACAAAATGGCTATAATCCACATAAATAGCGATTGTATCCTGTATGTAACGTTGCACACCAAAATATGATGCCTCACGCATTCCGCGATGGCGAATTTCTCAATGGCGCCGTATTTCTTCTCTTTGTTATTCTCCTGAAGAAATCGGAACGTTTCCGACAATCGATAGCACAGCAGCTCGATCTGCCCGCAGGTATGAATAATGAGACCGTAAACGAGGGAGTCGAGAGCGACGTTCAGTAATACCCCGTAAAATACAGCTCCAACTTGCTCAAGATAGGTCAACAGGTAAGGAAGTAACTCCGCCATGGAGTACGGTACGTACATCTTCAACGGTAACTGCCTTCCGTTCTGAGTCATCAGAGGTACAATGAGGACCAGTAAACCCGTCATTTGCGAAATAATCATGAAGGCACAGGCGATCCTCTTAGCTTCATTCATAGTACATCACGGTGAAATGGAGTTTGCAAAATAATTAGGTTCTATGAGATGTAGGGATTATAAGTATATATTTATTCTATAAGGAAACAATTTTACCAATAATTTTTTATCGTAAGTAATTAACCAAAAAAACAAGACTAGACAAGCACATAGAGAAAAATAATTTAGCTATTGGAATAAAATCTTGCTATTGCATATTTTATATAAGAGTAAACAAATTTTATTATAATAACCAATTATTTGATGTTACAGCAAGACCTGTTTTGCAAAATTGAAAAATTTGTTAGTAAATAAAAATTTTCCTTATGTAGAAACGTTATTTTGTTGTTAAAGCAGTTTATTCCGTAACAACCGCAATTTTCTTTTGCAAGATTGTCGCTAGTAGAACGTCGGTATGAGAATAAAGAAAAATTAAAAAATAGAAAAAGAAGGAATAAAGTAAATTTGTTATTGGAGCGACATAACTCGCAGATCTAACAAAGCTATTTCAGTAAATAAAATTAATCTTTTTAATAAGTGTTTTTACTGTCCATATATAATAATTAAAATTGTTATATAACAAAAAATGGTTATATAGCTATGTCAGCAAATCTTTTTTCTCCGTGCATAAACGTATATGAATGCTTATATGCATATTCACAAGCATATTATTTTTTCTGAACAAAAGATTTTAGTTATTAATATTTTATATTCCAGCTGTGAAATTCTCGAATGTTCCTTAGTTTCTTAATATTCCTTTTAAGAATAATAAAAGTACCTTTGAAATCGTGTCGTCTAAGTATCGATTCCTCTGCTGAATCTTTTGGCTGACATAGCTTGGCGCGAAAGCAATCTAGCAAAGAACGTAATTCGCATTGTCGCACCAAAATGTTAAAACACTTTAGGCACAGACTCATGTAAGTTAAGACGAGGAATAGACCTTCTGTTACATCCTCTACGTCATTCCTTATACGTACAAGTTCGATCATCTCAGATATCGTAAAGTGATATATTAAAGCAACAATTGTATATCTATCAAAATTACATACGTAAAAGGGAAGAAGAATATACATTGCATATATAATTTCCAAAAATTTTTATCAGCTAATTAATAAGCACTATTTACAAATAATTTAATTTTAATATATTAACGATAAAATGTTTTTAACATAACTACTGGATCTATTTTAGCTTAACATATACGTTATAATTATTCTACCTGTAGCAAAAGCTGACAAAACGTGCTATCAAGTTGCTATCCTTACGTTCTTTCCATACACCGCAGAAACGAAGAACGTAAAAGTTCACCGGCAATAAGTCCATATTTTTATCGTCGTACCTAACGTAACAGCGAATCTTCCCTTGACAAGTATACAAAGTATAGTATGACGAAGTATAATATGTCATCTGTTTTAGAGCTGCTGAGACATCCCCGACGACAATGTTCTTGCATTAATAACGATGCAAGAATAAGTATATGATAAGTATATGGTATTGCTAGAGCTAGTGCATTATTTTTTAATACTGTCCATCAGAACAAAACATATGGACTTCTTTCATTGTTGTTCGAACTCTCTTATTTTCGATTTTATATTTCTATTGGATAGATGATGTAACCCGATGACAAGATGTCGTGCGAGCCTTCAATATCGGCAAGTTGTCACTTATTTACAAGATTTTCTTCTATATTATCTTATAAATATGGAAACGGTAAAATAACCGTGAATATAAAATAAAGTCATAAAACAATTCTTAAAATAGCTTTATTGCGAAAAATAATTTTATTCCAGAGATGAAACACGATTCAATATTTTTGCTAGGAAAACAACTAACAGCTAAGAGAAAATTGCTTCTTTAAATTTCTTTAAAGGATCTCTCTAAAAGAAGAAAAAGATAAGTGCGTAAAAAGAATGCAAAATTGTGTATAATAAATTTTAAAGAATAAAAAGCTGTTAAACTCTGAAAAAATTAACTTTCCAAAGACAGCTCAGTACATTACTTAATTACGTGTTATCAATTTATAATCAACGCTAAGTGATTTAAGACTTTTTCAGTTCGTAAAATACATTTTATGCAATTTACAGTTTAAAAAGTTGGTAATGCATTTCATGCAAATTCTAAGTCTTATGAAATGGATTTCAGAACAAGTGACGTACGAAAAGTTGACATGTCCGGCATTAAAACGCATTGTCCCATAAGAAATTTTTAAAATATTTTGCTTATTTAGCAAAATATTTTATAGAAAATTATATTCTACTTTTTATAAATAAATGTGATATGCTTTTAAAAAGGTAATCTACAAAACAAAGTTTCTAATATAAAAATATCTAAAATATTTTATATATCTACTAGTAAATAAATACTGTACAAAAATACATTTGCTGTCAATTCGATTAAGACAGTAATACTACATTTGCTAAACAGACGCAAAGTACTAATTTGAAGCTTGTTGCAACAAGTTGAAAGCAGAGTAGGACGTCTTTATGATCTGCACAAATTTGAAGCATAAATAATTTACAAAACATTTAACAAATTACACGTGTATTATATCTCTTCTCAAATCCTAATTATTATATATACTTACCCACGTAAAAGTGCTAAGAATTAATGCGCAAAATCCATGAAAAGAAAGTAATTTTCCTTTCTGGCTCATCATCATCACAATCAATAAATTTCTACGTTGTTTGGTCGATATTACTGTCCAGTCACTAGCATAAATCGCATGCGCGATACTTTTATTCTATATGAAAGTATACCATGATTTGATACCAAAAACGTAAGATATCATTAAGTGATAAGAGACAGAATTTATTATATTAACTATACCTTTAAGTCGAGTTCGTTACCATACCAGCAATACGTGAATACTTGGAACATCATCGATCCTAAGTACGATATGAAAGTGAAAAATTCAGGACTGAAAAGCTCTTTCTGCAATAAAAACATCGATCGTAGTATTATTTAATTAGTATTATATATTAATATTAATATATTATTTAAACAAATGTCAATTTTACTGAATTGTACTATAACTAGCTGTATTTATAAGATCTATAAAAACTGGTTTACTTTGGACATTTGATAGATGCTGGTGCAGAGGGTAATGAGGCTGAAAGAGAACAAAGTGGTAGTAGTCCATACAAACAAAGACTGTATTCTGTGTGTGATGTTATACACTGCAATATGATGCTTCACACATTCCGCAATAGCGAAATTTTCAAAGGCACCGTGTTTCTTCTCTTCGTCATTCTCCTGAAGAAATCGGATTGTTTCCGTCAATCGATAGCACAGGAGCTCGATCTGCCCACAGGTATGAATAATGAAACCATAAACGAGAGAGTCGAAGGAGACGTTCAGCATAACTCCGTAAATTAAAACTGCGGTTTGCTGAAGATAAGTCAATACGTAAGGAAGAAACGCCGTAATAGAATACGGTACGTACACTTTACACGGTAAAGATCTTTCGTCCTTAGCCAATAGGGGCAAAATGAGTATCAGTAGACCAGTTGTTTGACACATAAACATGAAGAAACAGGCAGTCTGCTTAGCTTCATTTGCAACACATCAGGAATTTGTAAAATAATTGATTAGGTGAGTTGTAAGCGCAATTATAAGTGTTGCAGTATACGTATATTTATACAGTATGGCCCATATTCAGAACGTGCTTCTAAAGATGTTAGCGCGCTTTTTTGTCATTCTATCCTTGTTTTACGTCTAATGAACGATAAAGATAGAATGACAAAAAAGCGCGCTAACATCTTTAGAAGCACGTTTTGAATATGGGCCTATAAGTATATTTATTGAACTTTTATGACAATTCAATTTTATCAGAGGTGCTTCATCATATTTTAATTAATCAGATTCTTCAAAAATTTTACACATATATAATCATATATTTGTTTGTATGTTTTTGTAAATATATATATTATTTCTTCTTAACACATTACAGTTCGTTATTATTTCATTAAAAACTCCAGAACCGAACGAAATTTGAAATAAATAATGGAATTTTGAAATCTTTTCAGCTTAAAAAGTTATAACTATATAATATTGTTTGGTTTATTTCTCTAATATACAATTAAAAATAAATGAAATATTTACAATATCTTATTTCTCTCATTAAATTGTATAATAGAATTATACATTTATACATTATTAGATGTTATAATACAATATAATATTATATACACTGAAAAAAATATTCGTGTGAAATTACATGATTATGTTGGGTTTTTTTCCGACCCAGCATAATCATGCAATATTGTTACCCACATGGAAAATTGCAGATTATATGTAATTTCACATGAAATTACTAGTGATTACAAGTGATTTCACGTGAAATTACAAGTGATTTTTATAATTTTTGTATAAAAATAGCAATTTCACCTATATTTTACCCTCGATTTTACCATTAATATGGATTTTCACTTTAAACAGTCTGGAAAAAGTTACAGTGATAAGTAATTTTCCGGTTTTGAACAAGTAATTTCAATGTAAAAATACATGAATTTTTTTTAGTGCGTGTAATATAGATATTGTACAAATTACATAAACAAATATAAATTAAAAAAGAATTTAATAAGTTTGTGTAATACTTGCGGAAGCATTCACCAATATGTAATGGAATTTGACAACTTTTGCATATATATGCTTCCTTTTTTTGATGGTTAAACTAATAGTTTGTTCAAACTTTTTAAAATCAAATTTAAAAAATAAAATTTAATTTTTTATTGTATTATAAATATGTATATAAAAATTTTGTCTTAAGTTAAATAAAATGCACAAATATGCAGTGCACACGAATTATAATGTGTTAATATATAAAAAGCTTAAATTAATAACTCTTTTCATTCCAGAAAGATTAGGAGATTATATATATATATATACATATATATATATATTCCAGAATTAATAAATGTACCTTTGTGATCATACTGTTTCAGTATCGATATCTCCGCGGAATTCCTTGACTGGCATAGCTTGGAGCGAAAACAATTTAACAAAGCACGTAATTCGCACTGTCGCATCAAAAAATTGAGATATTTTAGACACAGAGTTATGTAAGTTAAGGCGAGGAATAGACCTTCCGTTAAATCCTCCACGTTGTTCCTCATACGTATGAGCTCGATTATCTCAGATATTGTGAAGTAATATATTAAAGCAGCGATTGTATGTCTATCAAAATTACATACGTACATAACAGGGAAGAAGAATAGACATTGCATATATATAGTTTCCAAAAAAGAGTTCACTCAATTAATGAGCACTACATTTACAAATAATTTCAATTTTAGTACATTAATGATAAAATGTTTTTAACAAAATTACTGGATCTATTTTTGCTTGACATCGCTCATTGGCTACAACAACGACATAACTCAAAACACAAAGTTTTCCAGAAAATGAGTTTGAATATTTTGAATCATTAAAATCATTAAAATATCAGTTTAAATGCGATTTTGGTATAACTGATTGTAGAGGAATAAAAGTATCAGTAGAAAAAGTATTGAAGAGGAATAAAAGTATCGGCTCTTCATTCAGTGTGCTGAATTCTCATCTACTATAAAAATGAATCCTTAAAAGCAATCCTTTCTGATCCTGACTTATGTTACTTTTGATGCAAAAGTATTTTTTCTCTTTTCAGTTTTAGAAGCTCAGTTATATCGTTTAACCAATAATAAGAATTCCAAAGATCTATTTTTTTTGCAAACAACTCAGAAATGATAATTTTTTAATTATGTCATTGTTGTAGGCAATGAGCGATATATCTCATAATTATTCTACCTATAGCAGAAGCTGATGAAACGCACTATTAAGCTGCCACCCTCATGTTCTTTCCATATTCCGCAGAAACGAAAAACGTAAAAGTTCACCGGCAATAAGTCCATATTTTTATCACGTCTAACGTAACAGCAAATCTTCCCCCAAGACTAACTAAATACACCATGTCATCAGTTCAGAATTCTGAGACGTCCCCGATGCTACAATGCTTTTGCATTAATAACGACGTATAGGTATACACTATACAGCATTGTTAGGGTGCTTTATTTTTTAATATTGTCTACCGGGACAAACATCCGTGCTTTTCCCATTGCTGCTTGTATTTATATTCTTGATTTTATATTCTTGTTAGATGTTAGCATTAATACATTATATGCGATACCGGTATAAGTTGTCGCTTATTTCAAACATTTTCTTCTACATTTTCTTATAGATATATAATCATAAAATGACCGTAGACATAAAATAAAGTCATAAAATAATATTTTGTATAATCGGATATTGTGACAAGTAAATACTATATTACAAAATTGCGATACCTAACTCAACCCCAGTGATATGTATTTTGCAAAAAAATTGCGCCAATTACAAAGAGAATATATGATTAGAATTTTATAAGATAAAAAATTTTTTAATCTAACAAGAATTAAAGATATAAATAGATGAATATAAGAATTAAAGAGTTAACAGTACAAAATGAAAAAAATTTAATTAAAATAAAAAAATTTTTATGT
>NJRQ01000529.1:0-13061 GCA_003063805.1 Aphaenogaster ashmeadi
TGTTCGGTTCGGCGGTGTATCCGTGTGAGAAGCAGCCTAGGGTTAGTGCAAAAAAGCACGCGACGTGATTAGCTGACAGTCCCCCACTACTTCTGAACCACTGCGCATCTTCTGAATGGTTCACCTTATTACTTACACCATGAGCATAACTATCAAATCTCTTCAATTATTTCAAAACTCTTCAAAATACAAACGATTTCATGCAAAAACTTCGTTTAATTTATTAATATAATATAATATAATTTATTTTTAAATTAACTGCGTATAAAAATTATGATTTAATTAAAATTATCTAGATGACTCTTTGTAACTTCAAAAGTCCTGATACGAAATACAAGCGATTTCATATTATCATAGAAAATTGTTAAAGAAATCATTAATTATAAGCTAAGTTCATACGAATCTAATCATTTTCATTACTACTCTACTTCCAATGGAAACAGTACTTCCAATGGATCTGCAGTGAAATAGAGCCAGATTGAAGGCTTCGGTGGAAACTAGACCTCTGTTCTGTTATCAACTTGGTGGTACAAATCACATGTTCGATTATATATGACATTAAATCAACCGTTATGCAATAGCTATATCGCCATTTGAGATAGTATTCCAGGATTCGATTCGATATATGAGAAATAATATTGAGAATATTGAATTGTCACTAAATACCTTAAGACCTATTGTGGCGAATTCACAAATGCAAAAAAGACAGACGTTCATGTGTAGGGAAAGAGAAACATATCACATACACGGCTTTGATGGCTTATATACATGCGTATGCATTCGACAAATTTGCAGGGCTGGTGTGTATGTACATTATACATATACATGCACGCTTGTATTAAAGCTGTACAACACGGCCTTACGTACACACGTAACGTGCGTGCGTGCATACTATCTCTCTTTTGGTTTCTCTTTCTGTCTCGCTTCTCTCTCTCTCGCTCTCACTGATCGCGTATGAGGAGGGAGAGGGAATCGAAGAGAAGGTGGAGGAGCGAGAGCGAAAGACGAGCGACGAGCAAGGGCAAGTCGGAAAGCAGCGCAAACGTGCGGAAGAGCGGCAGTGTGTGTCGGTGTAGAGCGAGCGAGCGAACGAGCTAGGCGAGTGTGTGCAGTGGTGGTGGTTGGCGACTGGTGCCGTAGACGGACGGACGGACGGACGGTCGGTCGGTCGGTCGGTCGTTCGTTCGGTCGTTCGGTCGGTCGGTTGGCGGTCGGGCCGTGATTGTGTGTGGAAAAACGAAGGAAAAAAACGAGGAGGAAGTGCAAAAATTTGCGGTGCACTGTGCTGGCTACGGTGTGAGAGAAGTTGGTTCGGTTTTTGTGTGGAGTTTAGCTTGGCGGTCTGAAAAAGGAGATTATCGTCATCGCCGTCATATCTAAAGGATCTCGCGCGCGCCTACGCGGACTGGTGTATATCGAGGGATTTCCCATTTTTTCCCCCGTATATATATTTCATCTGCTCCTTTCTTTCTCAATCTCCGATCGCCGCGGGGTCCGTCGGTTAGAAGACGTCGAGGAACGACGGCGACGCGTGGAAATCTAACCAAAAGAGGAACGTGTCACGAGAAGCGCAATGTCCGACCGGGAGAGCCTGGACGATCAGCCGCAAAGTAAGAGCAGCCGGACGGAAGCGCTGTAACCGGACATTCTTTATGTACCATATCCCTCTTCGTCTTTCTCTTTTCCCGCTGTTCTCGATCTCGCGGTCGTTCAAGCCGCGCCGCGCCATGCCCTGGCGGCATATCGCATCGAACGGATGAAAACGGATCGTACCGCTAACCGACATTTTTCTTTTTTCTCCACAATCTCCATTTGTGCTCGGTGTTTCTTGTGCGGCACGGCATGTTTGTGCGCGTGTTCAAAACTCGAGGGAGAAACGAGCGAATGCCCGTCTTGCGAGTTTGACGAACGGCAAACCCCCGCGCGCGCGCGCTTCCATTCCGCCTCGTCCGCCAGAGAGAGATCCGGAGGCGACGCGTCCTGATCACGAGGACGCGGTGTGCAACGAACCCTTCTGCATCCGCGCGCATGCACAATCATCGTCTTCGGCATCCTCGCGGCCGGTTCTGTCAAGCGCCGCGCGAAAAGAATCGCTATTTTTCAACGGCACCCAGGATTCAAGATGGCCGGCTGCATGTCGGTCGAGAAGAGAGCCCTCCCCCTCCCCCCTTCTTCGTCCCCTGCACGCACGCTCCACTCTCTCGCTCCTTTGGCCGCGAGCCTCTCCCTTCCTCCTCGCTCTTTACACGACGCGCACGCGCTCACACAGACACACACGTGCGCGCGCGCGCGAACGAACGAACGAACGATGTATTTTCTCTGTGCTTTCATGTGTCGATATTTGCAACTTTCGACATTACCGTGCGTCGCAATGCCGGTTTTCTATGCGGTGCACGCTCCCTTTTTTTTTTATTTTTTTCTTACAAGCTAGTAACAAGTCGAGCCAAAAATCTCGCTCCGATTGTACGTATAAACTTGCCACGGTTTCTGTACGGTCATACTGATAGAGTCATCCCAGCCGCAAAAGAGCGCAAATATAATGCAATTCAGTTTCGATCCTACATCTGCTTATTAGGCCAACGGCGCGCACATACGCATGCACGCAATGCTGCCGGCCGTTCGGTTCAGCCGCAACCGCGTAAATTTCTCACGCACACACACACGTATCATACGACTCTCCCCTTCCTCTTGTCTTTTATATCTTTTTTTTCCTCTCCTTCCGCATCGCGTAACTCGGCCTCTTTTGACCTCGAAACGAGAGGACTATGACGAGTGTACCTCGAATAGATCACCAGAATTACGTTCCTGCACTTCTCGTATATATCCAAAAATTCAAGGCTCCTCCTCGTTTCTCCCTCTTTTGCTTTCTCTTTCTCTTCGATTCGCTCGCTACATGCGCGCATCTTTTATGTTCCTAACCTCTTTTTTCCACACCTCGTGCCGCGACGTGACATCGATTATACTGTCTTTTCTCTATCTCGCATTTGGTTCCTCATTCAATTAAATTAGACTTGCAGTTTGTGTTTCGGTTCTAGCGAGTATTGGCACAGATTATTCGTAATCTCGGCACAATTTCGATAACTTTACCGATACTATTTAACGAATGCTCTATGTTTTTGTAACAAGAAAGAAATAATGCTATAATAATATTTATTAAATTAAGCTTAAGTTAATTCTGACTTCAATATTTGTACCCTACTACAGTGTTCTATTTTGTCGATAACTAGCCTTATGGACATTTTTATCAGTATTTCTAACGTTTAAAATACTTTCGAAAGTTATCAAAGTCTCTTCCTGATTTGGCAGACACATAATTTGTAGAAATTTCAGTATTTGTGAAAATTTACATTACTTAACTTAGGAATTGAAAGTATTTATATAATGAATACATATTCTGGCTTTTAAACAAAAAGTATAAACGAAAAATTGAAGAGATGTGTATGTGTATAGAAAAGTAAAAGTAATGAACAAATCTCTGAATATATCTTTATCAATGAAAACTGGATTAACGTAACATTTATTTTTTCCTTATATCATTGATTTTTTTGAAATTAACTTACAATTAGTATAGCGAAATAAATATTAGTAACTGCTACATTGTCAAATATATAAAACTTATTTGCCTATAAATTCTGTATAATTCCATGTTAACAACTTTTGATATTTAATATAACATACTAGAATATTTTAAAAGTTGTTTAAAGTTGTCCACATATATTGCTGGATATGGGTTGTGCAAATTTGCTTATATTATGTTACAATGAAAATGATGTACTGTCTTATATTTACATATCTTACATTTCATTATGCATACATTCTAAAAGCAGTAATTTTTTTTCGTCTTCGTCATTTTCAAACATAATTGCACAGAATATTTATAAAATTACTATGTATTTTGATGAAATAGGTCAATTTCAAAGAAATGCTAATAGTAACGTTTATATAAATTTACGCGTTCAAAATGTATTAACACTTTTTACATTTATTTATATTTATATTTAGTATTATTCTTTTTAGAGGCCTGTAAGTTCTATGATGAATGTAGAGGAATGTGAATTTGTCATTTAGAAGGAATGAAATTTTTAAGGGTATTAGAGAGAAATTCATCAGAAAGTTTCATAAATTCTAAACATAGACTTGAAATTTGTAAAGATATTGATTGAACACACGTAGAAAGTGATCACTAAATCTTTTTGTAAGATTCTATTGATTTGATTTTCTTATATAGAACTTTTATTTTTTATTTTTCTTGCACAGTTCAATTTTTATTTATTTATTTTTTTAAATGAAATCTTGCTAATAACAGTTAAATTTTCAAAAAATTCTCTTACAAATTCATTAATTGTTAGTCTAAGCATGTCTCTACATTACATGTTAATTAATCACGTTGTTTGTTTTATTAGAGTATGGGAATCCAGGTGGATTGGATGCTGGAGGTGCTGACTTTGACTCTGGTGAGTACTCCATGCGTAGTAATCGAAAGGGTAAGCAAATTTTGAAGCAGATATATAATATTCATATAAAATTCAAGCTATTCCCATATCTAATGCAAATATTTATGTCTTATTTCTATCAGTTTCTAGTTTTAAGAATTAGAAAAAGATAAAGAGTAAGTTAAACCGAGATTAAACTTAATCTACATTGATAGAAATGGACATTAGTTATACTAGTCTATATATCAACGATTGTTAAATTAGGTATATCATTGTAGAATTATTGATTCACATTGATTAACAATATTAATTGACAATACTATTGATTGATAATATTAAAGTCGATAATTTTAAAATGCTGTAAATATTATCTATTATTTCTGTTCTTGTTTGTTTCTTTAATTAATCAAGTTTTAAATAAAAAGTTGAAATGTTATCGCACTCTTGATATTAAAATAATAAATAAATATTCACAATGAGGAGATGTTTCGTTCCTTGCACACCAAGAAAAAAGAATGCGAAACAAAGATCATTGTACCTACTAATTGATATCACTGAAGAAGCCGAAACCAATCACAATCAAAATTGCGGTCTTACTTTTAGAATGCTCAACTGTGATTGGTCGATATGTTAAGTCTTACGACTTAAAATCTCATTGTAGACACCGCTTAAGGCCCAGTTCCACAATCTCCAGTTAACTTAACCGGCCGGTTATTCCATTGGAATTGACCAATCGCATTTGTTAATTTTGCTTAACGACAAATGCGATTGGTCAATTCCAATGGAATAACCGATCGGTTAACTGGGCCTAAGGATGTACTAATGTAATAAATATTATTTACACGAAAAAGAAAAAAAGAGAAACTCATTGCGCACGAATTACCGCGCCGTTTTTACTCTCAGTTGCCCTCGTGAATATTTATTTATTATTTCAAGTTTTAAATTCCAATTTTAATACAAAATTTACTGATACGAGAGAGAATAGAATGTTTTGTTCGGTTGTACTATTGCTTGCTATGATTGAATAAAAATATATAATTATGTATGTATACGTATAGGCAAAATATATTCTATTTATAATAATTTGAAAATCATATAAAATTTCTGAAAATAGAAAACATGAGATAACTTGGTTATACATGACTTCGTTAAATAACCTATTATTTAAACGTGCTTTTTAAATTTGGTCGATCTTGAAAGAGTTAAATTAATGTTGTAATAATAATGTAAATATCTCTTTTTATGTTTCTTGTACAATACAGAAGGCTATTTTACAACATTATGGAAATTGTCGTAATTTACAATACACGATATCTCAAAACTATTTTTTCTTCATGATTTTACGTATATACAATTTAGATTAAGAAATATGTTTAACAGAATTTATTATGAACTTCAAGAGATATAACATTGAAAAAACAACATGAGATTTGTTTGAAGAGGCACGCATAAAAAACATTTATTCTTATTTTCACGTATCACATTTTAACATTCTTATCTCCAAGAATTGTTTTCTTAAATTGTCTTTTTAGCAAGGGTTAATATCAATTTAATTTAATTGAGTTCATATTTAGAAACCAAATGCAGATGATAATAATCCTTATACTTATTCGCGAATAAATAAAATGCAATAAAGTATTTTTTTATGTCAAACAGTGCTTACATACACGGAGAAAATTTTATATTAAAAATTACTATGTATGGCAGTAGCCGTGGACCATTACTGGAATTATAAAAATTTTCACTATGTTATTATATTAATAATTATTAAACTCTTTTGTGAAAACATAGTAAAAATTTTTATAATTCCAGCATGGTCCACGGCTACTGCCATACATAGTAATTTTTAATATAAAATTTTCTCCGTGTATAGGAAATTAAATTCATCGAAATTATACCGACTATGATCCCGACTCTTGTTTCTGAAAGTGATGAGCCTCAATTAATATACTGTGGTACGATAATTTCGATTGTCGCATCTAACTTCTCCAAAAGCAAAATATAATAGAAACTCAGGCAGGATTGGTAAAAGTCCACATTTTTTGGATAAAGTCCATGCCAGTAGTAAAAACCGGGATTTTTTGGAAAAAAAGCGGCAAAAACTGATCTTTTCTGTTACGAACGATAAAATAAATAGAAAACTTTTATCGATATTCTAATTCACAGATAGCTCGAAGCCTATAGCCCTAATTTTACCGTGCATTTACATAACTGTCCGGCGAGTTCAGCGTCAATTGAGAGTGTTCCACAATTTTTATTCAAAATAAAATCTGTAATAGATTAGGAATCGATGTAGGAAATAAATTAGTTTTTTGTTACAAGATGTTGATTAATAAACGCGAACCAGATCTATATTGGTAAAAATTTTTAATTCTGTTACTATTATATTTTTCTCATTAAATTACAAATTA
This sequence comes from Aphaenogaster ashmeadi, assembly GCA_003063805.1. Classification (NCBI taxonomy): domain Eukaryota; kingdom Metazoa; phylum Arthropoda; class Insecta; order Hymenoptera; family Formicidae; genus Aphaenogaster; species Aphaenogaster ashmeadi. The sequence goes on from NJRQ01000529.1 coordinate 6,845, forward strand.
ATATAAAATTTAGTAATATTTATAGTTTATTTCGAAGTTTTTAAAATATATTTCGCATATTAATTTGAATTTTTAAAAACTTTATTATTAGTTTCGTTTTTCTTTGAACCATAATGATTAGTATGAATTACTAATTGAGGTGTTATTTTTCGCAATAATTTCTTTACAGTTTTCGGGGAAGGGGGGATCTTATAGATGCTTGTTAGCATCAAATTATTAATATCCTACTCGTTAATGGACCAAAACCCATGGTCGTGACGTAGTAAGAAGATTTTTCATTAATTTAGCCAATTGGGTCGAATATATAATTTACCTTGATTGTTTATTATGGGCCATCTACAATGAGTCGCAGTCGTAAGAGTCGTAAGAAATTGACCAATCACAGTTAATTATTCTTCGATCGCAAGGAGAATAATGGACTGTTATTGGTCAATTTCTTACGACTCTTACGACTGCGACTCATTGTAGATGGCCCTTTAATCAACTGGCGAAGAGAAGACGTTATCATTTGGTCTTAAATATATTTTAGTATTACATACAAGTCATTTTTTGCCAGTTTATGCCACTGGATAAAGTCCGGGCCAGTAAAAACCAGAATTTACCATGATTTTTTCTACCCACTGGATTCCGACCCTGGACAAGGGAGAGGCTACCAATCCCCTGGAATAAATGTTTATATAGATATTCGCGAAACGGAGTTGCGAAGTACAAAGCGGAGTGCAGCGGTCGGAAACGAGATGCAACGCGCGCGCGGCAGTGAGCCGGCAGTAGAGCGCAGTCAGCTGGTTGTGACGTCACACGCCATGTCGTCGATAGGTGCGAGCGACGGTGGTGGGGGTGAACTCCCGGCCACTACTGCCACGCGCGCGCGTTGTGATTTAAAACGCGGAGTCACGTGGCAGCGTATTGCTCGTGGAGTTGAGAACCGACGCGCGACGGCCGCGGATTGGCTCGCGCTCCGTCCGCTGCCACCATGATGCGCGCATTCCATTGGCATGACAGCGGGCTCCATGAATGACCGGCGCGTCATTCGCGTACGATTTCGCGTTCGATATTCGAATGTCCACGAATATACGTCGCCTTTTTGCGACCATTTTCGTCATCGTCGTCGATGACGGTTATCTTATGACCGTTCTCATTGAACGATAGAATGTACAACAACGGTACGCGTAGCCGGCGGTTAAACGCGATGTGTCATTACGCGGTGACTACAACGGTCCGGTATCGCCGATGCTCTTTCCTCGTCGTCTAGCCGTACCGATCACAGTACATTGTGTACTCGCTTCCACGAGCATTTTCACGAGAAGTGCCCCCGGTTTTTTAGATATAAATCGGCGCGAAAATAAGTACATCAGTTTAGCTAAACATTGAGAGTGTATCTTGTATAATTTTGAACATCAGTGCTGTCATATTTCGGCGGGTACTTGGACTTGAACATTAGGTTCGCGCGAAAGTGATTTTTATGTTATTCAGTTGTAATTGTTAAAGTGCAATGATTAACGTGTGTAATCTTGTCTCGCGATATAATATTTCTAATCTATTTTCTTGCTACACTGAAAAAAAAAATTTGTTGAAAAATTAAATTATTTAGTCCGATACGTTCAACTAAAACATTAGTTGGTTTAACTGAACATTGGTTGAATTAAAAAGGTATAGTGTGTTCATCTTTTAATCAAGAATTAGTTAAATCAACTAATGTTTCAGTTGAACGTATGGGATTAAATATTTTAGTTTTTCAACAAATTTTTTTTCTCAGTGTACAGCTTAAAACATTCGCAATTAATTTTATTTTAAAAAAGCAAATGCGCGAAACAAGGAAAGTAAGATATATAGCACGAGTTTTATAGAAGGCTGTATGAGACAAGTACTTAGAGTGTGTTTTCAAAGTGTAATTGTAACATCAAAAAGTGAATTCACTACAATTTATACCAAAAGCCCATTCTTGGATTTGTCGTAAAATATCGCGAATTGTCGCGTAAGATGATTAGCTAATCATAATGCTAATATCGATGCCAGTGCCAGTTTAAATTCAATCCAAGTATGAATTAATGTGATGCTTTTATTGATTATGCATGTGAAAAGCGTAGCAATAACTCCTGGCATCGAGAACTTTGCGAAAAGTAGTATTAAAAGTAATAAGTAATAGCAACCCACGAACTGGATACATTTTTTCGGCACCTTAACCCTTTGAAGCATGGTGGGATCCCACAATTCCACCTTTTTTTCTTCATTTTTAATTATTTAAACTATGTTTTTGATCTTTTCATCCAGATTTTTTGTACTTTTAAGATCTATAAGATGTTAACAAACATATAAAAAATGTGAAGAATTAAATTTTATTAGTTGTAACAATGCTATAAATAAACAAATTGTGAAAAATTGCATATTTTTCTGAAAAAATGTATTTTACAGTGATCTATAAATAATAGCGTCATAAAACTTGCATACTTTAGGTTTTTGGGGTCGCTGATTACGAATCTAAGGTCGAAATTCAAAAATTCAAAATGGCGGATCTGAATTGCAAAAATTTAAGCGATTTGCGTGAAATTAGATCTGCCATTTTGAATTTTTGAATCAGCAACCCAAAAAACCTATAAGTACATAGATTGCTTGTAATTAACAATAAAGAAAAATGTGTGCTTCAAAGGGTTAATTCTGGACATTAGGATCTTTTGTATCCGGAAGTGATTTTACAATATTAGGGTGGTCCAAAAATTCTGAAAAAATTCACACATTTTCTTTGCAATGTTAACTAACAATAAGTTACCATATACAGGTATCTCTCTACTTACGATGAGGTTATGTTCCGAGACTTCGATCGTAAGTCGAATAAATGTTAAATCCGTCAAATTGTCGCTATGTATATATCGTTTAAACTGGCATATTATTGGTATATTATTTTATATAAATTAAACATTATTTATGCGAAATAATTATTTTATTACTAAAAACGATTATAAATTTTTATTTAAAAAATTACAAAACAAGACGTTTTTTCTTAAAAATATAGTTTTTAATATATAATGTTTGTTATTATAAAATTAATATTTAACTTAAACACAGATTAACATTTCATCAGGTGATTAAAAAACAAAATTATTTTTTTCTTAAAAATATAACTTTTAATATAATATTTAATGTTATAAAGAAAAATCGATTGTATTATCGATTGATTTATTTATCGACGATTGATTGCATTATTGGCCATTGACGTCACGCGTGCTGGTCGTAAGTCCAAAAATTCGTAAATCGAAGTAGTCGTAAGTAGAGAGATACCTGTAATTGAAATATTTAAAAGTTTTTTAAACATATTATTTACATAATTTTTTGCAAACAAATTAGATAAAAGTATAAAGTTTTATAATAAAATTTATAACTTTTTGGAAATATATAAGAAAAGTTTTTAAGAGTATTTCAAACTTGATAGATTATGGGAAAAAATATTATAAGATAGAATACGCATTAGATGAAAAAATATCGATTTTTCATTTAAAAAAATGTTTTTTTATTTAAAAATTCTTATTTATGTCTTCAACAAGTAAAAAATAATTAAAAAAGAAATAATTTAGGAAAAATTTATTATACATTACAATCGATACAAATTGCACGCTTATGCTCGTATATCAGTTTTCTACATTGAATACAGGAAAGTATAGTTTTTTCTCCGGTCTTCTAATGACAAAAAATACCTTTCTCTTTTTTCAAGTTTTGTTTGCTTTATGATTTTTTGTTTTTTTAATCTTTATCAATTATAAATTGCTTCTTCTTTACTAGTACAGCAGAAAGATGATTTTAATGATGCAATATGATTCTAAAATATTTTAAACACTGGAATTGATGATAAAAATCAAATGTCTCTCTCGCTGCTAGTTATTCTCGAGTTATTGCGCGAAATAGAGCGATGCAGAGAGATGTAAATATTATAAAACAAAATTAACCTAATTAATTTAATAGTATTCATTAAAAATGTATTATATACGTAATTAACAAAAATTAAATTAGGTTAGATCAGATAAAATTTAATTTTTTGAATTTTATATATTCTTTAGTAACTTTAGTAACAGATATTTATTTCTATACGAAAATTTCATATTTTCTAACATATGTGTTTGGATAGTATTTATAATTCGGAAATTAAAAGTTATTGCAATCTGGAAATTTTTATATGATTTGAGCTGCGAAAATATAATTAAAAACAATTGTTACATTCTGTTGCCAAAATTATCAAAATTGTGTTCAATACTGTACGTTTTATTTATCAGTAGAGTAAAAAGTGTGAGATATTAATCAAATTCACTTTTATAACTTACTTTAGAAATGTAATATATGAAAATAATAATTTTCAGTTGTTTACAGTATGAAGCAGGAAATATAGCATTAAATTTGATGGAAAAAGTCTACCATTTTCAGTTAAGATTGAATATATCGGCGGATATTTGTTCATCCATTGTGTTATAGTAATGTTTTAGATGTGAACACAAGCATGCTATACTGAAACGTGACATTTAAAATGTATATGAAAGCTAATTAAAGAATATTTTCATATATTAAAATATATAATTTTGATGATACGCAAATACTTAAAAATGCCACTTTTTTATCCAATATTTGTCAATAATTTATATTTAAATTATTTATATTTGAAAATATTTGTCAAAATATCTGCTTCCGTTTTTATCTAGACGAAACTATTAATGTGTGTTTATCTTAATTTCATAAAAAAACACTAGTTTCCTTATTCCAACTTAACCACATATTGTATACAGGATCATGTTTCACCGAAGGCAAACGTTATCGACGATATTTTATTTATCGATAAATCACTTTCGGATTGCATAAAAAATGAATATCGGACATATCTCGAGATGAGGAGCGTTAATCCTTGCACATTCACGAAATAGAAATTATCCGAGTGCAGTATAAAATTGATGTTTGCAATTAGTTTATTAAATCACGGTAAACGAATATCGGAAAAGGAATATTTAAACGATCAAGATTTTGCACCGAGTCATCCGACAATGGAAGATATCGTGGAAATATTTCAGAACAACATCCGCGAGAATTCACCGAAAGATTGGGGCGACACTATGGAAAGGATACAATATTGGTATCCAGAAGGTATATGTTTCACTTAAATAAATAATTCAAGTTGCAAAAACGAAAAATTTTCTTTAAAAAACACTCGTCAAATCTGCAACTATTTGTGCGGAATATTGAACACACATTCAGGAAAACACATGGTTGCTTTTTAAAAAATATGTAATTCCAAATTGCATAATTTTTTTTGAAAAGCAACCATGTGTTTTTCTCACATCAATTGATTCATTCCACTATTCTACGCATTAAAGTATTATAAGATACAGTTATCAAAAAATGAATAGTTTATGAGATATTTTATATTTCATGTCAAAATATGCCAGAATAAAATATAAAGTATCTCGTAAACTATTGATTTTTTGATAACTTTACCTTAATACTTTTATATGCCAAATAACTGGAGGAAATATATTATATAAAAAAATCATGTAATTTCATTTAAAAAAATAAAGTTGACCATAACCTGACTTTGGCAACACCACTTATAGTCAAACTAATACTGCTATTAAATGCGCCTTTTTAAACTTTACAACTTTTGTCTGAAACATTTTTTTGTATCATCGATAGTTTCAGTGAAATTCGACTGTCATTTAAAACGAAACACTCTGTATACAGGGTGTCCAGCGTAACGGTCTGCACAATTTTTGAGACACTTTCAACAGTTTAAAAAAAAAGGTTGTAAGGTGAAAATTTATCTATTTCATGCAAGGTACAACCTCTAATAAAAAAAATTGAAAAAAAAAATTTTTTTTCATAAAAAAGTCAATGTCATCTTAAATTTTTTAAATGGCACCATGCTCTTATTTTCATAATATTGTACGGGATTTTAAGACGAATTCAACGCACTACCACAAATATCATTTTTATTGATATTTTATTTCATATTTGATATCAAAGTTTGTAGCATTGTACAATAAAGTATAATTGTAACTTATGTAAGCAAATGTTCCCAGCCCATAATGCACGAATAGTTCAAAATCATCTTCAGGATACCTTTGAAAATCGTGTTATAAGTACGTATGGACCAGTCCGATAGCCGGCTCGTTCACCGGAATAACTCCGATGGATTTTTTCTTGTGGGGATATCTGCAATCTATTGTATATATATGTATATATATAT
>NJRQ01000529.1:79180-91589 GCA_003063805.1 Aphaenogaster ashmeadi
GAATTTGTTGCTCAGGCGGAAGCTGCAGACTAGCTCGTGCTGCAAGACGTTCAGGGTGCCCCCTAGGCCATCACAGGGCCTTTGCCGTGCGCTGTGGCAAAGAAATGCCACTCTGCAGGAATTCCGAAATCTGCCTCGTGATAATAAAGATTCACGACATTCTTGAAGTTTTTAAATTGTTGCGGAGCTCCATCCGTAAAATAAAATTTTTTTTTGGCAGTAGCAAGTATCGATTTCATGAAATCGATTGCAATCCTCAAGTACACGTGTATATTTCATATTTCATGAAATCGATACTTGCTACTGCCAAAAAAAAAAATTTATTTTACGGATGGAGCTCCACAACAATTTAAAAACTTCAAGAATATCGTGAATCCTTATTGTCATGAAGCAGATTTCGGAATTCTGCAGAGTGGCATTTCTTTGCCACAGCGCACGGCAAAGGCCCCTGTGATGGCCTAGGGGGCACCCTGAAACGTCTTGCAGCACGAGCTAGTCTGCAGCTTCCGCCTGAGCAACAAATTCTCACTCCCGAAGGATTGTTCATGTGGGCAAGACAAGCGGCCAATCTTCCTGCTGTTAACGTAGAATATGTAACGACTCAAGATTACAACTCTACGAAAGACGTCTTGAACGAGAGATTTGCGAATACGAAGCCCCTTAAAGGAATACAAAAACAACATTGCGTAATCCCTGATGCAAATGAGAACGTCAAAGTAAAATTACTCCGCCTCTACAGAAGAAGAAACGTATTGTATTCTCAAAAAAAAATATTAAATAACTTTTTCTACATTATCCGAAAAGAGTATTTTATTCTTGATACAAATTTTGTATAAAGGCTCGAATCCCAATAATTTTCTTCCCTTCAAATAATTGTATCTCGTAAACTAAGAGTCCGGGCATGAAGGCCGAGGTCTTAAAATGTTCGTAATGAATGCCACTTTATATAAAAAAATTAACAATCAAATCGATTATGACGTACTTGACAAAAAATCACTTTTTCGAGTTTATAGACAAAAAAATCACATTTTGAGAGGTCGTATATTTTTAAAATAATTTTTTCATTAAACTTCGATCCAAACTGAACATTTTATCTGTATGATATTTTTTCATAAGTTTGACCGTTTTTGCGGTACATCTTTTTGAAATAACTAAATTTAATAAAATGAAAATTTAAAAAAAAATAATAACTCGAAAACTAATTATACAAAAAATCTTTAAAAAATTTAGAGTCAACTTGTGAACTATTACAATCATATAAAAAATTTTGAACTATATCCGGAAACATGCGGTTAGAAGTCGGTCGAGTTCAGCTGGAATGCCCTATATATATATACATGAGGCATAACTCGTGATACAATCGAAAAGGGACTAATGTTTCATATAAAAATAAATTGAAAATGTGAAATAACATTTCTTTATACGATATTTTATTTTAAAGAAAATCGATTTTGAAAATCCATCGAATACGTATACGATTGAATTTACTTTCCATTTATTCTACTTATTTATTTATAAAAGACTAGACTCTACCCCAGTGTAAGATGATACGGATGCATTTGGTTATTATGCAGCTTACGATAAATGGTTCTTGTAGTGACGTTATGTCTGGAACTAAGATATCGAGTACTAATTTAGTGGTATTTGTATCCCGAAAAACTGCTTTAACAATAGTATACAATTGTTGACGACGACCACGATTTTCATGACATAACAGAAAAAAATTAATTTTAGTTAGCATTTGCTCTATTGTATATCTATATCTGTTAGGATGACGACAATTAGGAAATCGGTCTCGGTAATTGTAGCAGAAGCAAATTAGTAGGTATATCTTCTATCATTGTCTCATGCATTGTGATAACTCGATAGAGACTGAGAGAGATAAACAAAATAGTAAAATTAATAAAAAATAAATTGTATAACTATTAATGTTTACAAGCCCTAACACGAAATAGTGGACAATGGAATGAATGTCTGTCAAGTCGTAGTCAATCGTATACATATCCGACGAATTTCCAAAATCGATTTTCTTGAAAACAAAGTCTCGTATGGAGAAAGGAGGAGGGTCCCTAAGGCCGGTTTTTGGCACCCTCTGAAATTGATCCGAAAATATCAGAAACGTTATATTTTTGTAAGAACTATTGAAATAAAGTGATTTTAGTCTAAACGGACATACTTTGATCCCTGTTTATACTATAATTCTAATTAATCCCATTTTTACCACCAACGCGCTCTTATGTCACCTACATATTATCTCCTTACATTTGTGTGGCTATAAAAGAGTCACGCCAATCAAAAATTAGTTCCGTAAAGACATTCGAATTACTGCAAGTTTACCTTCAAATGAGAATGTGAACTGGGACTGAAGACGCTGAAGAAGCTTGTAGAGAGCAGTATGAGTTTTAAAAAAACGTATATTGCCAAATATCTACACAAATCGTGTTTTCATAGTTTCGAGCGCGCGCGCCCACACGTAAATACACGCACACACACAAATGTAAGGAGATGATATGTAGGTGACATAAGATCGCGTTGGTGGTAAAAATGGGATTAATTAGAATTATAGTATAAACAGGGATCAAAGTATGTCCGTTTAGACTAAAATCACTTTATTTCAATAGTTCTTACAAAAATATAACGTTTCTGATATTTTCGGATCAATTTCAGAGGGTGCCAAAAACCCTCCTCCTTTATTTCATATTTTTTATTAATTTTTATGTGAAGATTGTCCTTTTTCGGTTGTATTTCAAAGTACGCTTCACCCTGTATAAAATATTAAAGCTTTAATTTGACATCTATTGAGAGACAAAATATCGATATTTTAATATGATCTAGAATTAATCCCTTTTTTCTTTTTTCTACGATATTTATGATAATTGTCATCAATTATTGAGCTTGTATATCTGATTGGGAAAAGATATTTAATTCATTAACATCTTCGCTTACCGGATAATCAGGTCCACCAAATCCGGAAAACGTACCAGATGATGGAAAACTCAAATCAGAAATGATGGTGAAGGATAATAGACGATATTACTTGGACCTCAAGGAGAATTCTCGCGGCCGTTTCCTGCGGGTGAGTCACCCTGTATGTACCAGCCAATGTACTTACTTTCTACGCTAAGTCATAAGAAGACTCTGTCGGCTTTCATCTCAAGAGGTCTGCTCTTTTTGAAAATGATCAAGATAAATAGACTTCTTCTAGAATTGTTGATAAAAAAGGATTATCTGTAACGATATTCTTGCCTTATAAATCTAAACGATATAGCGAATTGAAGCAGAATATCTTGGGTAATATTTGTATTGCTTTTCCCAGGTATCGCAAACGATAACACGGGGTGGACCCAGGACTCAGATTGCAATACCAGCGCAAGGTATGATAGAATTTCGTGACGCGTTAACGGATCTTCTTGAGGAATTTGGGACGGACGATGGTGGCTTCAAAGGCGATTTGCCGGAGGGTCGTTATATGCGTGTGGATAGCAAGAATTTCTATTTTGATATCGGCCAGAACAATCGTGGCATCTATATGAGAATTTCTGAGGTATACATATATTATTTGCATAAGAAACGAATATCAACATATAAATCATTTAAAACTGTTATCTGTTTTCTTTTTGTCATCTTTTTTTCTCTTCACTCTTTGTTTTGCCAAGAATTCACTTCAAATTAGGCATGTTGTTGAAATGAAATTATGAGAGAGAGAATACTCTGTATTTATAAAATTAAGATATTTACTAGGGCTGCGGTCCACTTGACGCTACAAATGCTTTGAAGTGTTCGAATGACCTATCAGAAGAAAGAATTTTACAAATTGACCAATCAAAGAATGCTTCAAATCATTTGTAGTATCAAGTGGACCGTAGCCTATTTAGAATAACTTGGAAAACATGATATTTTCAAGCATTTATCGTGATTTAAAGAATTTTCATCAAAATTGTCTTTGAAGATTTTATTTTTATTTTACAAGTACTATATGAACATGTGCCATAATTTTAATATAAACATGTTATATAAGTTTAGTTTCAGGTTTTTGTGCTTTTAGATAAGTTGTTTTGTTTTAAAGAACTTTTTTTCAATATTTACGTATTGATTTGTTTTATGTTTATGGCAGATTCTATTTTCTTGTTGTAATTCTTAAAAATAAAAGGCTTGAGAGAGAGAAAAATTTTACGCAATATGAAATATCTATTTCACAGAAATCTTCCACTTCTTTTCAATGCTTTTTTTTTAATTAGACGCTTTTTTAAATAAAGAAAAACTGAAAAAATTAAATAAATAAATACATTTTAAATTTATATCTAAAAATGCTGTAATTAACTTGCCTAAAAATATAAGGAATATTTTTTAATTTAAGTAGACATTTTAGAAATAGTTATGTTTAAATTAATAAAAAAATCTACATTTATTATTTTTTTACTCTCAGTAAAATAAATATAAAAAGAAAGAAAAAACGCGCGAAAGCAAGCTTGTAAATTAATTTAGTATTATATCTGTAATCCAATAGTAAATAGTGCAAAACCGGATTACATTCTTATAGGTGAAGACGAATTTTAGGACAGCCATCACCGTACCAGAAAAATCCTGGGCGCGTTTCCGTGATATTTTCGCAGATTATTGCGAGAAAATGAAGGAAGGCGGTGGTGGTGTCAGCAGCAGCAGCAGCGGTGGCGGAGGAGGAAATGTATTGTCTGAGGGGAAAGGCTCGGTAGTGGCGCAAGTACCATCGCCATCCTCGAATACGCAGCCTAATCCCAATCCAAATTTAGACTCTCCCTTAATCAAGTGAAAAAGGCTTTAACTTAACTCGAACATTTGGGAATTATAACTCGTAAACTCGTTTTCAAGTCACTAAGCGAAGTAACGGAACTTGTCAGAATCTATGCCATCGTCGTCATCGTCATCGTCATATTATTCATCGGCTACGACATCGGACACGGTCATCGGCATTATCATCGGTATAATCACCGTTACATCGTCATCGAGACCACTTATATCGTCACCGTCACCAGGCCATTGCCATCGTCACAACACACCGTCATACTTGCCATTAAGCGCAAACACCAAAACTCGCCTGAAATATGACCATTGTATCGCAGAAGTTATCAATCGATTGTTGAGTATATTCATATAACCACAGATTTGATAAAAAGAAAAAAAGAAAACGAAAAATGGGTGCATGACGTGGTTATTACACAATTGTTGGCACGTGAAGACGAAGAGGACGGGAGAGGAGAGGATTAGATGATGATGACGATGCGTGTGTGTGCGCGCGCGTGGGTGTGTGTGTGTGCGTGCGTGCGTGCGTGCGTGCGCGCGCGCGTGTGTGTGTGTGTGTGTGTGTGTGTGTGTGTGTGTGTGTGTGTGTGTGTGTGTGTGTGCGCGCGCGTGCGTGCGCGCGCGGAGGGAAAACGAGTCACTGCCGCTCGTGCGACTAACACAGAATAGATAACACACATACAAAAAAAGATAAAAATACGCAACAACGGAAAATCGAGAGTATAATGATTATCGAGCGATATCTTTTTAGGCGAACACGAGTTGCCATCGATTAACGTTATGAGTACTACCGTTCATTTCCTGGCTTTTTGTAGACGCACGTTCGTTTGGTTTCATTGATTTTCTTATCGTATCAATCTTTTTTTCAATCTCGGACGTTTGGATATTCGCACGCATTTTACATCCCACGTATGAGTTGAACGAACGAGAATCTTGAACGGGAAATGGACTGTAGTGTAGATCACGTTACAATTGAATTTGATCGTTCAGAATTTATGAATAAATAGTTGTTATATTAACGATTATATCACGAGTAAGTAAGAAGAAAAACGTGTAGATTGTCGCGAGGAAAAAAGATAAAAACAAAGATCTATTGTATCTATGTAGGCAGTATGTACGTCTCTCTTCGATTTATAACCGAAAAAAATCTTAAAGTCGCTGTAGTTCCGGCGACATACTTGTCGAGCAAATATCGCAGATTGGATGTAGATAAAATATTGCTAAATGCGACTCCATATTGCATTTGTTCGACGGTAAGAGTACGATTTATTACTGTGGTAATAAATTATTAAGTTGAACAAAAAATATATATAAGAAAAAAAGGATAAGGATGAAGATATTCGCATCTTTTATTCGAAATATTTATATTACTGTCTGCACCGCGCGACATCATACATTCATTTAAAAACTGAACGACATCTCTATTAAAAGTAATGAGATATATATTATATATAACATAGATGAGAAAGAGAACGAAAAGGATGCTAACCGAGAGAATACGAAATCATATTAATACATATTAATATGTATATTATACAAAATTCATTATACATTATGTTTTCTTTCATGGATTTGTACGAAAGATGCGCATACAATCATACATACATGAAACATGCGCTTTTATAGAATGCAAAACACACACACACACACACACACACACACATACATTGCACGAGTATTTGCATACATTACAATATACACTTTAATGGCGAACATACAATTTTGGCACTTTCCATGGAAAATTCACAGAATCACAACAGATACAAGATATATTCCATCATGAAAGACGTATAATTCCACCATAAAGAATGAACGATATAAGAAACGGTGTGTACGTGTATGTAATTAAGTTACATAAATTCGTGCGATGATCAACTTCTAACACAATTGCATATTAGGTATGTATTATATGAATGCATAATAGGTATTTATATAGATCTATATAACTGTATAATTATAACGAAATGCCAATGTCCGCGGACCTAGGCAACTGTGCAAATCCGACGATGTACGATTTAATTAAATTGAAAATCGTGTTTGTTAGACCTGCAATTGCTTAGGCCCCTCCTGCCGGACACAGGAAGAAAGATAAGACAAAACGAACGACAGAAAAGGAGAAGTACTATTTCAAAACAGTCGAGACTGAGTGAAGAGGGGAGTAGAATAACGCAATCGAGTTATCTTCCAAATGGAATGGGAATCTTAATACGCTTCGATTCTGCAATGCTGTGCTAATATCAATAATCATAAATATATATTCTTTCTTTTTGTTTTTCTTCCAATTGAAACGACAAACATAAATCTACATATATTTCGCACTGGTGCGAATAAACGGCAAGCAACGCGTATAAAAAAAGAAAAAGGCACATAGATGCATATTAAAAAAACTATTTAATTAGAAGCGTATTTAATTGAAATTAAATTGAGTGCGTGATCGGCGCGTACGCATTTTCGATACGAAATGGATCAAATTTTATTTATTTTCTAGTGACAAACTTATCATATTTCGATAAGATGTTATTCTTCAGTTGCATTTTCTTCTAAAATTACAATTTCGGCTGGTCTGAATTTACTTAGCACGTAAGTTTTGATGAATATATGAAATATAAATTATACAATAACAATTTCTCACACACAAAGCACGCACGAGTGGGTAAAACATATTGAAACAAGAGTCTCGATCCTATCCGTTTTACGATAATTTCTTCAATTAGTTCTCGTTATATCATTTTTTTAATACATACTACGAATAACACACGCGCGCGCACATCCACACACATCGCATATTTTATATATATATATATATATATATATATATATATATATATATATATATATGAATTGCTAAAAATTATACAATCGCCAATAAATCCTAAATAAGATATGAGCTTCGTAGAACAATTTTTCAGATTAAATTTACTTGGTTTCAAATGAGAATCTAATAATCATCACAGTATTGCTTCAACATTTGCTGAAACAATACTGTAAAAACATTTCTGAGATTTTTCAAGATTATTCGTATTTTTTTAAATGGAACCATATATATTTTTATATAAATAAATTCTCTTCATTATTGTGCATGTAAAAAAATTATAAGATTATTGAAAAGTAAATGGTTAACGAGATATTTTATACTTTATCCTGAAACAGTCTAAATAAATAGTCAATATAAAACATAAAATATCTCGCAAAACATTTATAATAATTTTATCTTAATAATGTTCTGTATAAAATGACCAAAAGAATCAATTGATATTTAAAAAAAGTAATTATATTTAAAGGAAAAGTGTAATTGTTCATTACAGATGCATTATACTTATATGCATAAAAAATAAGGTTGTCAATTGAATCTTCTTGTTATTCTATGTAAAATATTAAGATAAAGCTATTGAAAAGCAAGTACTTTATATTAGACATTTCTCTTCTATTTTAAGTTAGAATGTATGAGGATATGAAAATATAAAACGTCTCATATTCATTTTCCGATGATTTAATATTTTTTGTGCAGAATGATGAGGAGAGTTTGATTTATATAAGAAAAGACATGGTTTAATTTTAAAAAATAGATGTGATCTTAAAATTTCAGAAATATCAATCTGAAATGAAATAGTGCTGACTGTGTGTTTTCTCTGAAATTAAGCAAATTTTATTTGAGGTATTTTTTTATAAAATTCGTTCTTTAAGATTTATTGGTGATGATAATTTTTAGTGCCTTAATCTGTTTGTATGTGTGTGTGTGTGTGTGTTGTGTGTATGTGTGTGTATTATATGTTGATAATTAATGAATAACGAATGAAATATTCCATTTTTCGTTGGTGAGCTTTTACACGATCATACTTTACATGCGGAGAGAGATCAGCAAGAATCTATCTGTGCAGAAATATTGTATAGTGTTCAAAGAAGCGTAAAACGAGAACGGCAAAAGGGAGTCATAGAAAATCATTCAATGGCCCAGATGGTATGATATTGTGATCTATACAAATTACAAATCACAAAGCATCCACAAGTAGTAGATATTTAAGGTATAAATATAAACACACATACACACACATCCTTCTATGGTGTGACTAGAAAAAGGAGACACTGTCTTATTAAATGCATATGCGCAAATAGCGTGTGCAAAACACAAATGTGTTATTAACAAGTGAGGACAACTACAAACGTACCTAACTAAAACAAAAAACGCAGAGAAAGAGAGAGAGAAAAAGCAGATATAAAGAAAAACAGAAATGAAGAGATACCGTCTGATACACGTAAGAATAAGCAAAGTAATATAAAATAAATGAAAGAAGAAAAAAACATGACGCTCCTGCCACGCAGCGAGTCTTTAGACAGCTTTAAGAGAATAATTATAAATAATAAAACAATTATTAAATAATTACGATGAACTTTCTATATGTTGAATCGTGTCTAGTGAGAGAAGTACTATCGAAGTAAAGCAACACAAAAAAAATTAATACTACTATCGCCACACATAAATTAACGCACTTTATATGACCATCGATTAGTTGTCTCTATCGAATGTTCTTTTTGTTTTTTGTTTCTTTCTTTCTTTTCCTCGGTAATATACATATAACAGAAAGAGTGATTGTTACAGAGTAGCTTTTGGTGTTTCGTTTGCTGTTTTACGAATGAACGTTGCGCGGTTGATGAACGGAAAGGCCTTTTTGCAAAGAATGTTGAAAATATCTGCAAAAAGGTACCGGAGTTCCATATACTTGTGTTTTTGTATATTCGGTGGAGTTACACACGCCGCCACTGTTATCCATTGTCACGCGCTATTATTGTCACATAGACTTTTCATAGGTATGATGCGTAGCGGGCGACAATTACAACACGACGTTTGCGCCATAAACAAGATGCGATCTACGTTTTTTTGTTGCGGGACGACTCGTCAATCGCGATATAATCTTTCTCGCTGCGCGAAGTTACGGTTCATATAAAAAAAAGTTAAGAATGAAAACCGCATGCTGCGATTATTCTTATTCTTATTGTCATTATTATTATTATTATTATTATTATTATTATTATTATTACGATTATATTGTCATTATTCTTAATATTACGATTATTCTTCTTATATTACCACTATGATTAACTATTAATATCTATTATTATCAGAGCGCTAGAGAGTTGTGTACTGATGTCATTAATATGTCAGCGAAAGCTGTATTGAATTGGCCTTCGAATGGGCTGATCTTTTTTCTTTCTTTTTTAGCATTTATCATAATCAGTTGAATTTGCGAATTCAGTAGCTTTTTTCCGTTCATCTCCTTATTCCTCTCATTTCCAACTTCGATTTCAGTCAAATCTTCCTTCTCTCTCCTCGCCTGTAAGCGCACTTTCTTCCCTTCTCCTTGGACTTGCATTTCGTTCATTTTGAATGATACGAAACTCAGGTTTGGAGTAAAGTGTTGGTCTCGCGAAAGAAACATGGAGAAAAATGAAAGATAGCAGAGGCGATAGATGAATATATGAATCGAAAAGGAGAGAGAAAGAGAAAGGAGGAGGGGAAGCAAAAGGAGGGCGGAAAGAGAAGAGATGGGAGATCGAGTGAGATCGAACGCCATCAGAATTTAGATCGACAGCGTTAAATTAGACGTTACTTAGATTCAGCGATTAAGTGGATTGAGCAGAGTTAATTATCTTTCGGCGCGTTGCGTTTTCCTTTTTTTTCCTCCTGGCGCGCTCTCGCGTGTGTGCATGCGTGCGTGAATGCTAAATTCGTGTACATGTGTAAGCTCGACAATCGAAAACGAGCGAGCTACTCTTTGTAAGGCGAGATAAGAGATTTGAGAAAAAGGAAAGCCGATTGCAAGGACGATGCGCCGTTGAACACGTTAATACTGCGATCCTGAGAGGAAGTTATATCGCAGGAGTAATACGTGTCCTTGCGAATTATTACATTAAATCAATAGGGTATGAGAATCAAAGTTTGTTGTTGCAGAAAACAATGAGAATTGCTGCGATTGGCCTTTGTATGTCATTTGATTTATTAAAGATAACAATCTGTTGCAAACTTTCAAGGTTTTTCATCTTCCCACATACACGACACGAGTCCTTTTCAGGCGTCGCGTGGCGCACCTGATTATAACGAGAAATTATCGTAGCGAGGTATCTCTTCTAGGGCTGTTACTTTTGACAACTCCGAACCCTCGAAGTTTAAGGTGCCTTTGAAGCTTCGAAGTTAACTTCGAAGCACTTTAAACTTCGAAAGTTCGGGGTTAACTTCCAAGCTTCAAATTCTTTCAAAGCTACGAACCTTCGAAGTTTAAGGTGCCTTTGAAGCTTCGAAGTTAACTTCGAAGGTTCGGAGTTAACTTCGAAGTTAACTTCAAAGCGCTTTAAACTTCGAAGGTTCGGAATTAACTTCGAAGCTTTGAATCTTCGAAGTTGTCAAAAGTAACTGCTCTAATCTCTTCATTATACCGCAGTGTCGCGCGGTAAAAATATTTTTTATGCAAATAAAACTTCCACTATGAAGTACGATTTATGTTCGATGAAATCCCCTTTCCACATTAAGCGCAGAGACAGTTGAATACATGATGCGATATGCATTCGCGGTGCATCGTCCTCGGTATATATAGAGAGATATAGGGAGATTATATAAACAGATGCAATACTAACGAACGTTTAACAGTATGCAACTCTGGAATACTTGTATCCACATCCTTCAAGAATCGATAAATCAACGTAATACTAATTGTTATATAAATACTTATCGAGTTTTCGAAGTGTTACAAGATCGAGAAAATGATTCGTCAAACATAGATTCGTATCGGTTGTTCTTCGGATAAACATTTTTCCGCGACATAGTTTGTAATATTTCAATATTAAAGAATACAAAAGCTCCATTAGAATTCGGGGCGAAAGATCAGTTCATTAACATTAATCGAGGAATAAAGTGAAAAGTGCTAATTTCGTATATTCTAAATTTGAAGAGCTGGGAATTCAACGTACCCGGCGAAAGGGGTAAAATTGCGCCAAATTGCGTTGATCCGAAGATTGCAAGATTTCGGGACTCATAGATTCCAAGATATCACTACAAATAGCAAAAAATCCGAGTATTCCGTAATTTGTGTAAATTTCAAGATCCGCGGAATCGAGATCCTAGATTTCTAAAATCCGTGTCAGACTACGCATTGGAGATTGAGAATTGCGAATTAGAAATTAGAATTCGATCAGTCAGATAATCTTAACACATTCGCAGTCGGCGATTTTAGCGCGCGACTTAAAGCTGGATGCCGCGCGGAATTTACAAAAATCTGTGCGGCTGGGTGCCGCAAGGTTCTGGCATTAAAGTGAAAATGAAAATGACAAAAATTGCTTCATAATATCTCATGCTTGTAACTACTTGTTGTTTAAATTTTGAAGGAAAAAAACGTTATAAATCCAAATAGAAAAAATTTTAAATTTATAAATATGGGAATATTAAAATTCAAAAAACTTTTAAAATTCATTATAGAGGAGAAGGTATTATGGCCCCCCATTTACATTTTGTACAATAATTTTGTTAATAATTAATAGATGCTTTAGTACAATAATTAATAGATGCTTTTTGTACAATAATTTTGTTAATAATCTAATAGATGCTTTAGCATTTATTAATATTAAATTTATTACACGTAGA
>NJRQ01000530.1:31659-78491 GCA_003063805.1 Aphaenogaster ashmeadi
GTGCAAATTCTTAATTTGCACACTTTTTCTTGTAATTTTAACGATCGTAATTTCCCAAGCTTCGCGCATAATCTCCTCAATTTATTAGACGTCGGATCTCAATATCGGCTTCGACCGAGAATTCCACCCCCTTCGTAATCGCTGTGCCGTTTTCGTACGGGCGATATTCGAAATAAAAAAGATATATATATATATATATATATACTTTACACTCCTCGAAGCGAGAGGAAGAGAGAGAAAGAGAGAAAGAAAATGCGCGTGAAAAAGTTCGGCTAATCGGAACGGATCGCTAATAATACACGTAGGCGAAGGCGCGCCCGTACCGCGCAGGTGCCGATCGAAGCGGACACTCGGCCAACTTCACGCCACTCGGAGATTATCACCGCGCCGCGCGTCGCCATCTGGCGAACGGGCCGACAGTCAGTTCTGTCAAAATGGCGCTCAAGGCACAAGTCGGTCAAAGTGAGTAGCGTAAAAAAAGCGTTAATTTCGTGCGGCATTAGAATCTATTTGTAAACATCGGTGCCCGATATCGTCGGGCGACTCGCGCGGCGTCTCGATCGCGTCGATCTCGCGCCTTGCCGATCTCACCGTCACGCGGAGAGATCCGATCGCGATTGGGCGTACGCGCTCCCCGATGATTCACGGCTGGGTGATGGAAAAACGTCAAACGCTACCACCGCGAACATGCTCGAGGAAAATATCCGATCTTCGTCGCGTCTCGCGAGGATTCGCTCCTCGCAACCGGTACACCATCGACGAACTCGATCCTCGATATCGCGAGTAAGGCGGAATACAGCTGTCGGCCTGTCGATCGTCGTGCGTCGTTTATCGCGTCTAAACACGAGGATCGTTCCCGCGTCGAAAGCTGAGTTTTTTTTATCAGAATTATTACCACTTTTCAATCGCTCTGGTTTGCAGATCTTTAGTGTCCCTGACACCTTAGCCATTACGCTCGAGGCGTAAACGTGAAAAATATAAACACTTTCAATCTTTGCGGATATTCTCACAATCAGTGATTATCCGTAGGCAGTCAATCGAAGGAATTGGAGAGAAAGCTCATTTTATTTACATTAGCTTCATCGTGCTCATCTTACTAAAAATCCGAACACGGAATACTCATTCAGTAATGAGAGTTGCGTAATGTTTTCGGTCGCGATCTTCCTCGGAATAACTGTTGCTCTTTCAAAGCAATTCAACGACGTCGATTTTAAAATATTTAATTAAAGGCGCGCAAATGAAACTAGACATCCGTTTTATTTGCTGTCGCGTTTGCAAAACCAATATACATATGTACTAATTTGCACACATGTAGTTATCACGTTATTTTATGTTATATATATTTAATTTTTTAAAAGCGTGAAATGTGATATTAATTGGAATAATTACTTTACATTGTCAATATACGAACTTCCATAAAGCAAAATTACTTAATATATTAAACGCGGTATCTACATCTGTAATATTGCTGACTTATACCTCTTATCTGTTTAACAATTATTTCAGAAATTAATAAATTATCGTCTGATTTTCGTGTAGAATTTCTATAGTTTTATCCCTAAATAAAGTGATCCGATCAAAAAGTTCCTTTTATTTTTTTACGCCGTTAACGACATCGAAGGCCGCGAAGTTTGCTCTTCTGAACTAGGCATTAAGGAAGATGTTTTTTGCGCGTCTCGTACACCTATAAATAGCCGATTTTTTCACTCGAGAGAATATCGAAAAGCGGGGCTTGCGACGTGGTTGATACGTGCCTGTACGCAGTGACGTCATCTCTCTGTAAAGACGATCAATATACGTGTTGGAGAACGTCAAAGGACTTCTTAGTCCGTCAGCGTTGTTAATTATCAATCATCGCGCTGTCAATGACTCGTGCGAGGTTGATGATGCTTGCTCATTGTTGTTAGCGTTACGATTAATTTCCCCTGATTTTTAATTTTTCCCCAACGATTTCTCGAATAAAATAATGTTGAAAAAAAATTACGAGTTTAACAGTTTTTATTTTTTACTTTTTTAATGTAATACGATTATGTTATTTAAGCAAAAAATCTTATTTGGCAACTAGCGAGTCGACAGCCGCAATATTTATTCATGAAAATACTTTATCTTTTAGATATGTATTGATTCGGTTCACACAAACGGAACACGCAATGTATATATTCCGTGCCAGAGAAATATAATTACTAAAGTATTGATTTCTCTTCTCTTACAAAGTGTGATATAAATATTACACTTCTACAGCAGCAGCAAAAAATATCATCTGACGATTTGCATTCTGTTAGAAAAAGATACAGCTGCTTATAAAATTCGCTAATTAAAATTTTACGTTTGAAATACTGCGAGATGTAAAATTAATGGTTGCTTCAATTACTTGATTCTTGCATTGTTGCTCAAGATGACGTCATTATCCCACCATCGAGCAGAGAATATAGTATGTAAGCTCACAATTCCCTAAGAATTTCATTTGGATAATTAATTCTCTCACGTCGCAGAGATTATGAACGAGGTGATCAAGCAAAAGAAGAAGACAACAGGTGGGGTAGAATGGCGGATCTTGGTGGTGGATCAGCTCGCTATGAGAATGGTGTCCGCCTGTTGCAAGATGCACGATATCAGCGCTCAGGGTATCACCCTTGTAGAGGATATCAATAAGAAGCGCGAACCTCTGCCGACGATGGAGGCCATTTACCTCATCACGCCTTGTAATTCGTCAGTGCAGAAATTGATCGACGACTTCAGTAACCCAACAAGAACCACTTACAAAGTTGCCCACGTGTACTTCACGGAAGGTATTTGCCACAGTTGATCCTGTATTCTCGCTCTAAGGATATCCTCCTCTTCCAATGACGAATCCAAATGATCCAATATTTTTTTTCGAGAGAGACTTTACACAATTTCGTAGAGTGTCTGTCCAAATAGGAAACGCAAAAATAAATGGAAAAAATGTAGTTTTTTTTTAGAAGTAACACAGAATTATTGATCGTAATTTTGCAATTTGCAGCATGCACAGAGAGATTACCTTAATATAATTAAATTAATATTTACTCAAACTTAAACAACGAAAGAGAGATATTTTAATTACATTTGCCGATATTAATGTGTTAGATCTTTTTAAATACTTAACTCTTAATTTTTTAATATATTTTAAATACTGATTTTTTAGGCATCTATTTAAATATTTTGTTGAAGTTGTTATTCGAAATTATCATCGAATTAAATATTCGATTATTTATCCTACTTATTCATCCTACTGATTCCCACAACAGGTGTCCATGCGAATGTGACCGATCATCTAAATTCAGCGTAACGATACGGGTTTATTAATTCTCTCATTAAATATAAATTTATAAACTCACTGATGTTTTGAGAAGAACAATCGTACAAGATTAAACGGTCCGATCTTTTTTTTTTAATTTCTCGTTCGACATACTCAGTATATCTCTTTGCAGCATGCCCTGACGAGTTGTTCAAAGAATTGTGTCACTCGCTGGTAGCTAAGCACATAAAGACACTAAAAGAGATCAACATCGCTTTCATACCATATGAAGAACAGGTAAAGCAACGAACACTATAACAAGGAAAATGTTTGACCGTTTCGTCCTTCGTGGTGATGGGCATATACACACAGATACATATACACACTATAAAACAATTATTCATCACGCGTTCTATGTTCACTTCTCGGCCTCTAATCACGTAAATTTAGTCGCACGGGTCATCCGGACGTCAATTGGGACGATATTAATACAACGTTATCCTCTCATCCGATCTGTCCAGTCCATCCTGAGCCTTTCACATGACTCATAAACAAGCACATACTAATAATCAGAATGCATTCATGCTTGCAATCGATGCCAGTATGCCCGGAGGAGCTGTTCAATGAAATCTGCAAGTCTCTTGCCGCTAAAAAGGTCAAAACCCTCAAAGAGATCAACATTGCATTCTTGCCGTACGAATCGCAGGTGACGATTAAGCAGACGAAAATAATAGACGCTAGTTGTAGCTCTAGAGCGAAACTTGGCTTCGAACATTCGCGAGCTTAGAGATTTCTCTGCTTTTTCCGAATCGTCAGTTTACTTTTAGATTGCAAAAGACTAGGCGGTAGACTTCTTGTTGAGGAAAGTCTTCTTCACACCATTTTTTCCTTTCGACTCAAAAATATTTATATGTTGTACATGCTTGTAATGTGATCACTAATCGAATTATCCGTATAGCCCGATTTCGTTACTTTCGAAGTTACTAATTGGCATGCTTATTTGTTTTGCTTTAAGTATAAAACTTTGTAATTAAATTCGCATTTTTTTATCATGATAATATTGCAAAACTGAATCTGCCGTTTTCTTAGGTCTTCTCGTTGGACTCACGCGAAACTTTCGCTTGCTTTTACAACCCCTCTTTCTTTAATCTGAGATCAGCCAATATGGAGCGTATTGCCGAACAAATCGCAACACTTTGTGCTACTCTTGGGGAATATCCATCAGTTAGATATCGCAGGTAATTTTTATCTTTAAGTGCGATTTAAAAATATTAATAACTTGTTATTTTTTCCCTTGTTGATTAAGAATAATTATATAATCTTTAATAACATTAAATAAATTATTAATACATACCGTAGTGACTTTGACCGCAATGTTGAACTCGCTCAATTAGTGCAGCAAAAGCTAGACGCATACAAAGCTGATGAACCGACAATGGGAGAAGGGCCTGAGAAAGCGCGTTCTCAACTATTAATTCTAGATAGAGGATTTGATTGTGTCTCACCTCTATTACACGAACTTACATTGCAAGCCATGGCATATGACTTGTTGGACATTGATAATGATGTCTACAGGTAAGTAAAGTTATAAATTAAAAAGGACTATATTGCATAAATTTAAAACAAGATTTTAATGCTACATAATATTAAATAGGTTTGAGGCAACAGCAGGTCAGGAAAAAGAAGTATTGTTGGATGAAAATGATGATTTATGGGTAGAACTCAGGCATCAACATATTGCCGTAGTGTCTCAGTACGTATAAATCTCAAATTTTCTGAAAGATTAATAATCATAAAGAATATTGTGTGTGTAACAATAAAATGTATTTTTCAGGAACGTGACTAAAAATTTGAAAAAGTTTACAGAATCAAAAAGAATGCCGCAGGGTGATAAGCAGAGTATGCGAGACCTGTCACAGATGATCAAAAAGATGCCGCAATATCAAAAAGAACTGAGCAAATATGCCACACACTTACAATTAGCTGAAGACTGTATGAAACGTTATCAAGGAAACGTAGATAAGCTTTGTAAAGTGGAACAAGTATGTAATATTGTAATCATCCCATAATCCATTTAATAAGAGATATTACAAGTATTTCGATCGTGTTCTAGGACTTAGCCATGGGTACCGATGCAGAAGGCGAACGTATCAAAGATCATATGAGGAATATCACACCGATTTTACTTGATCAGACTGTGAATCATTTGGATAAATTACGTATCATATCTTTATATGTCATCAGCAAAAACGGCATCACTGATGAGAATCTTAACCGTTTGGTCCATCATGCCCAAGTATCTATTGATGATAAACAGACTATTGTCAATATGGCAAATCTCGGCATCAACGTTGTTGTAGATGTAAGCTAAACATTGCAAATTATACCTCATATATTAAAAAAGTCTTAGTAACATTTTAAACAATGATTTGATTCTATTACTTGCAATGGTATTTTACATCTGCAGAGCAATCGCAAGAAGTTATATACGGTACCACGTAAGGAAAGAATCACAGAGCAAACTTACCAAATGAGTCGTTGGACTCCAGTAATCAAGGACGTTATGGAGGATTCCATCGAGGATAAACTTGATTCCAAACATTTTCCATTCCTTGCCGGACGTGCAGCCAGTTCAGGATATCATGCACCAACCAGGTATGTAGTAATGATACTTTTTTTCTTTGTCTGATCTGTTGTTATTTTGTTTCTAAAAATACTAATATAAACTTGCAGCGCACGATATGGACACTGGCACAAAGACAAAGGTCAACAGACCATCAAAAATGTTCCTCGTTTAATCGTTTTTATAGTTGGTGGAGTATGCTTCTCTGAAATACGATGTGCATACGAAGTTACGAACGCATTAAAAAATTGGGAAGTTATAATCGGTAAGAATTTTTTATATCTAGCTTCTATTTGAGTATAAAAAAAATTTCTAATCAAAATATAATTGAAAATCTATTATTCATTATTATGAAATATTTATATATTATTACAGGTTCATCCCATATAATTACACCGAAGTCATTCATGAACGACTTGAGTAAACTACACGTCTAAATGATCATATATCTAACAGAAAAGATAACATTCCCGAACTCCTAATTTGCCATTAGCTTCAATTCCATCAGTAATACCAATTATGAAGCCATGAATGATCTCGAGTATGAAATTAGAATATTTAACCAAATAACAAACACAGAGTCAATTTAAACAAAAACGCCTCATTCTGGACAAAAATACCAAGCGAGTATTCCGTTGTCAGTTGAGTAACAATGAAAGTATTCGTGTATTAATCGAGCACGAAGAGTCTTGATCAGACCGAGTTATCAAGTGCCTGCGCGAATACATAATTATCAGAGATCGTATGAGACACTGGCAATACTGATATAGATCGCACGAAGCTGTATAATGGTATCAAGCCTTTCAATGGTACGGTAATCGAGCCTTTAGCAAAGTTCTAGAGATATATTCATGATCGTTATAAATTTCTTTGTCGGTAATAAAAGGGAATTTGTGAAGATTTATGTGCGTCGCATAGAGGAGGATCGTGATATTCTTGTATATTTCTCGTTATTACTAGTATTTTGTTATCTTTCCCTCGTTGAAACTTACCATGTTCAAGTTGACATTTAAATGTAGATTGTCTTCGTTCGTTAAGCATACTTTTACTACTTCTAAAAAATTCTATTATAATAGACATTAAATTTAAATGTCGCAATTCGCTTTATTCTCTTCAACTATATTATCGATGTAACAGCGCGCGATACAAAGTTATTTATTCGAATATTATTTCTTAAATTTACTGATTAATGGTATTGAATGTAAAATAAAATCGCTAGATGTGTATAGCCCGACACTTGTTCTTCCTTTGTTAACTTATTTATCTCTACTTTCATTGTTTTACACAATGCACTCTTCAGTTAATAGCTAGTTCAGATGCTACATTTAATATAATTCATAAGTATATAATATTCACCATATATAATGTTCAGCTCTCTCTTTGACAAATTCGATTAATGACTATTTCTGTTGAATGTAATACAGATACAATTATAATGTATCATCATGTATGTACGTATCGCAAGATCTATCGCAATCGTTCCGCGGTTGTGGTAAAGAAGCGCTTTCTCTCGATCAGAAGCCCAGAAGCTTGCGCCTGTCGATGAATAATAATGGTAATAATTATTAATGTAATGTCAATAAATGTTGCGATCTACTAGCGGAGAGATTATTACAAAGTTAAATGATATTTATAAAGTATATCCTGTTATATATATATATATATGTATGTAAATTATAGTCTGAGCAGTGTTCTACTTATAAAGGCCTATGATGCGCTCTAATCTTATGTCTCTTTTTAATTATCACTTATATACCACATCTACATCAATCGAACACCAAATTATGATAGAATACAATAAATACGGTAGAAAAAAATCTGCTTAGATGATGTCTTATTTAGAAAGATTTTGATACGCCGATTGCAGCTCAAGTTTCCAAGGGTTATCAGTAATCCGAGGTTAACAAAACTAATCCATCTAAAGTTGAAACACAGTGGACTTTAGTACTGAGTGCTGTTATCCAGCTGTTCTCTTCTCTCTGTTAATTTAACGTTTCTTGATTTTTGTTCAAAGTGAGGCTGTGAGAGATGTCGAAATCAAAAGAAAAAGTAATTCTAGCGTATAGCGGTGGTTTAGATACCTCTTGCATATTATTTTGGTTGAAAGAAAAAGGGTATCAAGTTATCGCTTATGTGGTAAGAACTTTTATAATTATGTCAATTCTTTCTGGAGCAAGTAGACATAAGAATTTGTGAATTTAGGCGAACATTGGGCAAAAGGAGGACTTCGATGCAATTAGAGACAAGGCGCTTAAAATTGGTGCCGTTAAGGTAAAATATCTTTTTGTCTCGGAACATTTTATAATATGGAATGAAATAAAGACATTAGAAAGACTACGCAGTAAATTTCGTTATTTGTTAAATGTACAATAAAGTAATTCCAGCATCTCATTTGAAGAATTTGCATAACAAATTCGATTATTTACAATTTACAAGGTCGTGATAGATGACGTCAGAGATGTATTCGTAACTTCCTACGTATGGCCTGCTGTAGCTTGTGGCTTGCTGTATGAGGGAAGATATCTTTTGGGTACTTCCATAGCACGACCGTGTATCAGCCAGGGTTTAATAAAAGCCGCAAAGACCGAAGGTGCCTGTATCATCGCGCACGGAGCAACTGGAAAAGGAAACGATCAAGTTCGCTTTGAGTTGAACTGCTACAGCCTGTGCCCTGAGATCACGGTACTTTACATCTATTTCATCAACGATTATTTTATAAGCAATAGAAAACAAGTGTGAGAAATATCTAAGGAACGGAAAAATAAAAATAGGAGAAATTTCCCAGACAACACGCATTTCTAAAAGATGTTTTAAAGACGTCATTTAAGACATCTTTTAGACATGCGTGTTGTCTGGGTTGTCTTTCTCGCGGAAACATTCCACGTACTCTTGTTTTACGAACATAAATATGTAATCAATCGTGTTAAAACATGACAATCGTGTCAGAAACTAATTTAAGCTTTTTTAGGATGTTTTGTTTAAATTTTATGTTTGTCTAAACGAATGGTTATTATTGGCTAATTTTTTCCATTTTACGAAGAGCATACATTCTTTGCAAATTATCTGACGAAATTAAAAAGTTTTAAGATTTAAAGTTTACACTTTAATTTCCTTTTTGATAAAGTTCTCTACGATAATTTGTATCTGAATTACAAATTTTACAAGAAAAAGTTGTCCGTTTTGTAACATTTTTTTCAAAACGGTATAACCTTATCAAAACAGGTCGTAGGAAAATGTTCAAGTACTGGATTTGTTTGGAAAGAAGTTAACTTGAGAATATTCCCGTGAGCAACGCACTAATTTGAAGAAGAAAAAAATTTTCCTATTTTGCAAGGTCTACGTTCAACATCCGCCATTTTGTTAAATATTTTATGTAACACAATTTGCACTTTTTGGTTGTCAAGAGGAAGGTTCAAGCTTTAATTTGAGCTTTGGTTCATCTCAATACGATGATTTTTCGCTGAGTTATCGCTATTTAAAAATGTTAATGAAATTGTGACAAAATTTGGTGGCCCAGTTTTTTTGCGGGTGAGTGTATTAGTTATGACATAAAAGATTATCAAGATTTTAGCTCCGTGGAGGGAAATCGAATTTTACACGAGGTTCCAAGGAAGATTGGACCTGTTAGAGTACGCGCGACAAAATGGAATCCCGATCTCAGCAACGCCGAAGGAACCGTGGAGCACTGACGCTAATCTTGTACACATTAGGTATAACACAGGTTCTCGTTATACTCGAGCGAGACATCTCGGAGCGCTTAAGAGGACATTATAGTTAATCTCATATCTCTAATTTGCAGTTATGAATCAGGGGTGCTAGAGAATCCTGCTGTTCCAGCGCCGAAAGGACTCTACAAAATGACTACTGATCCAACCGATTCCGCCTTGGAAGCGGAAGAAATCGAAATTATCTTCAGGAAGGGAAACCCGATTAACGTGAAGAGTCTAAAAGATGGGAAAATAATCAATGTTCCTCTCGCAATAATCGAATATCTCAATGAAGTCGGAGGTGCGCACGGTATCGGGCGGATAGACATCGTGGAAAACCGATACATCGGATTAAAGGTATATTTCTTGCGAAGCTTATGAAGCTATTTGTTTATGAAGTGAACTGTACGAGCGCATAAAATTAGCTGTGACAATTATATTTGCTGAAACAAATTTCAGTCTCGAGGCATTTACGAGTCGCCGGGCGTCAGCGTCTTGGAGGTTGCGCATCGAGACTTGGAAGTGTTCACCTTGGATCGCGAGGTTCTGAGAGTCAAATCGTACCTGACGGATAAGATGTCGGATTACGTTTATAACGGTAGTCAGATATGCGGAGATGCAATATACAAAAAAGCACAAGATAAAATATAAAAATTATAAAAGTGAAAAATATCTCTAACAATAAGCAAATTGGAATTAAATTCTTTTAAAAATGTCTCGCAGGCTTCTGGTTTTCGCCCGAATGCGACTTCGTGCGGGAATGCATCCAGCATTCGCAAAGATATGTAAACGGCACAGTGAGGCTGCAACTGTACAAGGGAAAAGGTTGGTAGATTTGCGGGAGATTTAATTAGAGCCACAAAATATATATCGTCGAATAGTTACCCTGGTGAAAAAAATTCTTATATCTCATAATATTTTTAAGAATTTGTCATGTTTTAAATTTATGAAGATTTAAAAAAAATATCTTAAACTTTTTCAGATTTTATAAGCTTTCTTCAGAAATCTTAGAATATTTTAGAATTCACATACACGAAGAATTCTCTAGAAAAGATGTAGACTTTCTCAGTACTCCTGAAAAGTGTTCCAATTCGTATAAAAAATCTGAGAAATTTTCTAAAAAGTTATAAAATTATACAGAAATTCTGAAATTTATAAAAGTTCTATGAAAAATTCTATGAAGAATTCTAAGAAATATTTTCATTAGGGTGTACCTAGTGCGAACGACTAACGTCCATTTCCAGCAATGTAGATTAACTTTAATCTTGGTTTACCTTACTCTTTATCTTTTTCTAGTTCTAAGAATTAGAAAGAGCTAAAGAGTAAGTTAAACCGAGATTAAAGTTAATCTACATTAGTGAAAATGGGCATAATTATTTTTTCTAGTCTATAACCGATGAAAAGATATAATTTCCTCTCTCTTGCAGCTATGGCGATCGCCAGATCGAGCGAGGTCTCGTTGTATAATCAGACTCTCGTCTCGATGGATGTGCAAGGTGATTTCGAGCCGGCGGACGCCACTGGATTTATTCGCACGCAGGCTCTGAGATTGAAGGAATTCCATCGTTTCAGTAAACAACACAATGTCTGAATTAAGACTTCATTGCGACTTTCATAAGTTTCAATAAAAGACGCACTGCAATCAACTCGATGCTATTTTATTTACTTTAAACGTCTAGCGTGTCCTCCAGACATAATTCAATATTCCGTAACGACTGAACAGTCTGAAAGATTTGCAAGGTATCGAGAAGATAATCGTGTGACAACACGTAATTAACTCTAGAGAAAATACGTCTCTAAAAATTCAATCGCTTTGCGGATCCTGCACGTGCAACGGTTGTAGGAAGGAGGATGAGGTTTCGCAATAAAACACTACCATTACATCTTTTTGTTTCCATTTTAGTTATTAATTAATTAAACCTTAAGATTACCTTAGCATACTCGTGAAGATTATAATATAACGTATCATATCTTTTAGGGATATATTAATAGTATACACAGTGCGCATGATCTTTCTTTTCTTTTTTTCCCTGCAGCTACACTCTATTTCGGTATAGCAACTTAAAGAAAGAAATTGCCAAATATGAAATCATGACAGTGCCTTTTTCTGATATATCTATATCTCGGCTATGAGCGATTTTCTGTACAGATCTTATATACTCACGTTCTGTTCCGCATACTCTTTGTTTTACATATATATATTCTGTAAAAAACGATATAATAAAAGCCAATGTGAGCCAACGCCGTTGTCGAGGCGAAACAAATCATTTATTTATTAAATGTACAATATGAATATACAATACAAAGTAAACGTTTCGACTTTAATTTGAGTCCTCTTCAGTACAAAATTATAATAAAGAATAGATGAATGAATTCGTGTTACTTCCACCGAATGAATTAATTAATAAGTAGAACAAGAAGTAATGAAAGATAAGTGAATTAAGTGATTGACCAAATTATGAAGAATTTTGAAAAGGAAAAAGTACATTAATGTAAGTAATTTTTACAACTAAAGGTTGATAGAAAAAAAGAAATTCATTTAAGAAACTGTTCAAGATATTGTCTGGGTGGAAAGAACGCAAATGTCGTGTCACGACTAAGGATGAAATCATTTCAAAAATTACTTACGTTAATGTACTCTTTCCTTTTCAAAATTCTTCATAATTTGGTCAATTTACTTAATTCATTTATCTTTCATTACTTCTTGTTCTACTTATTAATTAATTCATTCGGTGGAAGTAACACGAATTCATTCATCTATTCTTTATTATAATTTTGTACTGAAGAGGACTCAAATTAAAGTCGAAACGTTTACTTTGTATTGTATATTCATATTGTACATTTAATAAATAAATTATCTGTTTCGCCTCGACAACGGCGTTGGCTCACATTGGCTTTTATTATATCGTTTTTTATTTTATATATATGAGAGCCTTACTATCATTGATATTTAGTATATTCTGTAATATGCAAAATTACAAACCAGGGAAGGTAATTCCTCATGCATATACAATGAATAATCTGTAGTAATTCATGTATTCATTTGCACGTTAATGTTAGTTCAAATATCGTAATAAACTTGTTATTTTTCTTTATTTCTGATGATTAATAACAGTACAGATTATATATATATATATTGTGGATTGATGTTGTTAAATAAGCAGAGAAATTTATATATATATATACACACACATGTATAATCGTTCAGAGTTGCAAATAATATGCACTCTTTATCATAAAAAAATTGAATAAAAAATCTCTTGTGCAACATCAATTATATTAAACCTCTAAAGCATTATAAAAAAAAAGAAAATTAAGGTTGTCAAAAACTTCGTATATCTTTTTGAAATTTTTTGATATTTTACTAATAGATTATATTACAAGATTGGAAAAATTGAAACTCACTTAGCGCTTTACGAATCAGTTTTTAATTCGATTTATTTATAAAAAATTATATTTAACATAAATACGAAAGTAAATTTACGAGCTAGCGCCATCGGTATAACGAAAGAAGGAAATGTAGGTACATGAACGCAATTAACGCTCAATTAACAATCGCTCTGTCTCTCACTCTCTCATTCTCTCTTTCTCTCCCTTATTTAACAACATCAAGCATCTCTTTTCACTTCAGCCATTTATTTTTTCATTTCATTATTATTTATGTACAACCAGTTTAAATGTTCGCTATCGTTAGTCGTAGTAAGTTTTCTAAAATTCGTGTTCTATTGGAGACGATGTGCGTTCGTGGGAACTTATATAAAAAATTACTTTTTGATACAGAGCTGAGTGATTTTGGTGTTACTTACGAAATATAGGTGTATGTTGTTTATATCCTAACTTATACTGAGATCCTAATTGGTTATACAATCTATCTGTCGGGTTTCTTATAAATCTTATCACATACATAGACGTTTGTATTATTAGTATATTTTTTTTATACATAGATATTTTGTATCCCGAATGCTGCCAATTTCACTTTGTATGTACAATTACAAACTGTATATAATACAATCCTAATATCAATGACATACACTCCTCCTCTCTTTTACACTCTCATTCTCCCTCCTAATTTAGCCTTTCCTTTCTATGCGTTTATATCCCAATTTTTTGTTTCTTTTTGGTTATTACATATTGTCACGTAACAATATGTTCACTCATGCTGGCCGCACATACAAATCCTGAATATGTAATAACAAAAAAGAAACAAAAAAACTTAATAACATTCATCTTTATAAGACATTATATCGCAATGATAGTAAAATGGTAATGTAAAACTATTGTTAGAAAAATTTTGCCATTTATCAACTATACCGTTAAATTGAGTGTTCATGCTGTTAGCATTAAACTCGGTAAGAATTTCGAGTATAATTCTTTAACATATTTTAATTGCTCCTGTGCCAATAATTTACATTACCATTTTACTATTCTAAATATTATCGTGACGTTATAATATCCGCTAAATCAAACCGTTAGTTCCATTCAAACGGAAAATTCTTTTGCATATAGACGAATCGAAGTTTACGAAATGAAATGACACGTCCAAATCATTTCCGATTGTGCTGAAGAACTTTTTCTTTGCAAGCTGAGCATATGACGCTAGATACTTTGCACTTCGCATGAAAACAATCGACATATTTATCAATTTTTATACATCGCTAAATCGTTAATCTCGCACCGAACTGTTCTACCTTATCGAGTGTATACATCAACAATAAACATACCGATGACTAAATCATTGTATATACTAAACCGCGCGAATATTACTATCGCAGCGTGTAAATACCATATTTTAAGAATAAGATCATAGATCTTTCTTAATTTTGATTAGGTAAAAACTGCGAATAAGGGCCCATATTGGGCCCAAAGACGCATTAAAAACGAAAGATTACAGAAATATTCTAATATTGCTAGATATTGATTAACGATCAATGAGAGCAAGATCGTTACTGATATGACAGAACAAACAACACCCAAGAATGAATAGCATGTCTCTGTCCAAAGATCGCTTTCATTTTTTTTGTATGACGAGCTCCCTTTCTTTCTCCAATACACTAAATAATGAAAATAGGATTGCGAAGGGCGGCATGAACATTCGAAAGTGGCTTTTCTATTGATATATAATATTGTTGTATTCTTTTTTTTTCGATTCTTCATCTATGTTATTTCAATATTTCAAAACTTGATCTTTAATGGAGAGCTCGAGGAATTATGGCGTCTGTTGAAGAAAAACAATTTTGAATTTATCAAGATTTTTTCATCTCGCTCTATTCTTTATTCAATTAATCCCGTCCAATAAACCATTATAGTTCCTAATTTCATAAAAATCATGATTTTTCTTAAAACCTCAAAGCTTTAGACAATAATAATCACTTTGGATTAATCATCGGACAAATTGCGCCACTATAACGATTGCTCATCGCCGACAAGTATCGCCATATATATACAACAAATAAAGACTATACAAGTTTATGGTTCCTAAAAAAATAAAATTGCAGTTAAACAAATAATTTAATAATATTATTTTTAATTCATATTTGGCAATTATTAATGCCATTATGATCGTGTAATCTAAATAATTTTAAGAAATTAATTATATTAATAATAATGAAAACATTGTTTTAGTTTGTATTGTTTTTTGTACTTTTCCGGCCGATTAAATTTTTTTTAATGATTTCATTTGTTAGGATTCATTCAATTCGCGTATCTTGTTCGGGCGGCTTAGTTATTTAATCAGGCTATGCCCGAAATATTCAACATATAACTTTCGTCTGCTCGCTCATGATACGTCGAATTTGAAGAGATTTAAAGACATTTTAAGATTACACGCAAACGTTTTCCCAAAAAATTTTTTTTTATATTTTAATAATTTTTCGATTTCGTGGAACACCATACCCTAGTGATCGAATAAATATAATTCTTTCCTAATAAAAACGTCACTCTTACGGCATCGCGATTTTCTTTTCCACGAGCCTAAAGTATACCAAGAATTAGGTACATAGTCTGATCTAATAGTTGGTAGGATCAAAACTACTTCAATTCTAGAATCATCTTATCATTATTCGTAATAATTGACGACATTGTTCTAAAGTGAGTTAATGAATAGCTTTAAATCGACCAGTTGGCTCACAATAACTCTCGAATCAATCACAATAGTATACGCTGTTAATATTCGGGTCGATCAGCAGTTGATCAATTGAAGTCACAAGCGGAAAGCCGTGATGATCGTTATTAAATTCACGAAGTCCTTGGATGTTCGTATTATCTTACATTTTTCTATATTATTCACTTAATACGCCTAGCTATTTTTGTGATTACAAATAGCGTATATGAATAATCGAGAAAGAAATTTGCAAGGGCATTATTAATGATAGTTAATAATTACACGTATTATTGGCAGAAACACTTTTCTACGTAATCCTACCAACGATTAATGACTCAATGTGGAAAAATACAAAACTTAACTAAATGTACACGATTTTTACTCTTCTTCAAGCCGACATTCATATCTATTCGCACGCATTCGGTTATCACATGCAAACTTCTCTTCTTATCTGCATAATATGTTATTTCCAAATTTACATAAAGTACAAACTTATGAAAACCGGAAAAATGTAACACAATAGTCAGTGTAGCATTTTCAAAGTATCATATAAGTATTTATCTAATTACATAGTCGCACTTAAGTGTCTGTCGTTTTAGAGACATACAGTTTGTCTCAGTTTTAATAAATGTTTGAATCTTCTGACGACTAAATGGATTTTCTGTTGGAATGTCCCAACTGTACCACCATTTTATGATAACTAGCACACGGCCTATGTCGTCATCGTTATTATTTATCTGATTTCATTGTCTGCGTTGTTTTTGTTTATTGATTGGCGTTGCATTTAAAAACTTCTACGACATTGTTCAACGCCAAACATACGTCCGAGTTCGACCAAGTTTTTGTGGGTTTATTATAAACAGGATATAGTAACATTATAAAGATTCCTCAAACGCAGCCATCAAATCGCTCTGCATGTTCATGTCAATTTGGCTAGCCATCTGAAAAGATAAATATAACCATTCTTCGCAAATCCCTTCACTATGAACGCCGAAAGTAATCAGTTTTTTCATGTATTCCTATACAAACCTACTTAGAAAATTAAATTTACTTCAAATTATATCGCGAGTTATAAACTATTCAAATTTATAATTAATAATTAATAAAATTGACGTTATACAAATTTTATTTTTTGTTATTTTACTTCATAATTATATTTTATTTTCTTTTTATAATACATTGTCAGCTTTATGTAGCATGTATGTACTGTAACAATTACAATTTTAAACAAATTATAATTAAGCAAAAATTACCGATTATTAAACTATCCATCAAGTTATATTCAGATCGTGCAACAAAATTATAAGTTTCTTTTAGAATCTCTCATATGATTAAATATAAGATTTTCAATCGCACAAATCCTTAACATTGTTCACTTTAATTTAATAATACTATTTTATATCAAATTTTTTTCCATTGTTTTTTGTTGAAAAGTTATGACAGATAAAAATGTCATGAATGCAAAAATATCAAATACTTACCGCTTCTCGTCGTCGGCGTTCTTGCTCCCGTAGCCTTAGACGCTCTCTTTCTGCAGCGGACTTATCCTGACTGGACGAATGACTCGGACTACTGCTATCTGTGTCAGTAATGGCTTTTACTTCTTCTGCTCTTGTTGTGGCAGTCATAACATTGCCTTGTTGATCTCCAACATTTTTTCTAACTTTATCCAGAGCATCTTCTTCTTCTCGTTCCCGTCTTCTTTCATTCTCTTGCCGCAATCTCTCTCGTTCCGCTTGTTCTTTCTGCTGTCTGCGCATCTCTTGCTGCTCCATTAGAGCCCTTTGCTGTTGTACGAACATAATATGCAAATATTATAATAACTGGATATATTATATTGCAGGTGAACTTTCTAAAAACCAACGGATTTCACGCGGCTTGGATACACGAATGTTCGAATGTCCTGTGTAGCGATATTATTATTTATATAAATCAGGAAGAAATCTTTTCTTCGCCAGTGAATAATTAACAGGAACGTAATATAAGAAACCGACACAACTGGCAACAATTATATAGAATTTATTTCGACGTTTCGACCATGGACCATGGTTTCGATTTGAAAAGGACCACAACCCATGGTCGAAACGTCGAAATAAATTCTATATAATTGTTACCAGTTGTGTCGGTTTCCTATATTACGTTCCTGTTTATTATTTATATGTTCTCGGTATCAAGACAATCTAAAGACAAACGAATTTCACGCGGCTTGGATAAACGAATGTTCGAATATCCTGTAGCGATATTATTATTTATATGTTCTCGGTGTCAAGACAAGGTAAATGACATGCTGAAATATGATTGGGCCACGAGACAACAGTCGTCTATTCTATCGGCATGAGAAATCAATCGGACAAAGGTCCAGTTGACGCTACAAATGCTTTGAAGCATTTGCTTGACAAATCAGAAGAAAGAATTTTACTAATTGACCAATCAAAAAATGCTTCGAAAAATTTGTAGCATCAGGTGGACCGTAGCCAAAGTCTTGCAATAGACATTCTGGACGCGTATGCACATCATTCGATCCAATTCTTAATAAAGACTAGTAAGAAGTAGTGACGTTCTTTTGCTTCATTTTAGTCTATAATATAACATACAAAATTATTTTACAGAGTTATTAGAACTAACCCTATCCTGTTTTTCTTTAGCTTGCTTCTTGAATGCCTGGAATGAGTCTCGCGCTGCGCTCTT
This sequence comes from Aphaenogaster ashmeadi, assembly GCA_003063805.1. Classification (NCBI taxonomy): domain Eukaryota; kingdom Metazoa; phylum Arthropoda; class Insecta; order Hymenoptera; family Formicidae; genus Aphaenogaster; species Aphaenogaster ashmeadi. The sequence goes on from NJRQ01000530.1 coordinate 50,034, forward strand.
CATACTACTCCCTGCAGCTGCTGATTGAGGACTCGAAGCTTGCGCCAAGGAAGACCAGGATGATGCATTTTTTACATTCTGCTCTACAGTCTGTGTAATCGAAAGCGTGTAAATTTTAACATCATCAAAATTGCTTTACTTTCAAAATATATAAAAAAACACATATAAAATCTGTATATAATATATATAATACACGCATAAAAAATAACATTGCATGCTTCTTTCGTGTATGTCGATTTAAATATTTATGGAATGACTCTTGTACCTTATTTTTAAAGGCTGACGCAAAGTTTGCAGCAGGATTCTTCGAGTCAGGTGGGGTCATTTTCTTTTCAGGTATCAATTGAGTACTGGCATGATTACCTATCGGTGGCATTCCTAGGGTGTTCATTTCTGCAAAAAAAGCTCCTGATAGAGCAATAGTATTACATGTCTGGTTAGTAAGCGGTTAGAGTACAGCATTTAAAACACGTATAAAATAGCGTTATTACTTCAAGCATTAGTAAAGATAATAGAAGAATAATTCTACATATAGAACCACATAATTAAATAATAAAGAGATTAGATTATAATAAAAAAATAAAATTGAGCGCATCAAGAGAAGCAGATAAGTAAATTTATGTAAAATTTAAAAAATTAAACTGTTAGTGTTAAATCCTGCTATACTAATGTCCAAATTATTTTGTAAATTATTTCTTGAGTTTTATATGTAATAAATATGAATTATTACTAGGATTTTTAACTAAGGAAAGATGAATAAATACTTGTGCGGCCTAAGTGCAAGTTTAGAAAAAAGCATGCTACGAAAATATGTTGCACGAACCATCCATAGGCTTTTGCGTCAGTTGAGGTTGAGAAATTGGCAAGGGCTTTTCTTCTTTCTTTATGGGAATCTGAGAAATCTGCATCGGCATAGATGTCATAGGAAGGGGATCAAATATCGAACTCATGCCTCCCATATTTATTCCCATGTTCAATCCTGGAATGCCGTTGTTATTCAGCATATTGGGAGGTGAATTTCCGCGTTTTGTATTTGGAAATCCATTGGAATGCTGCTGCGACATCGTGACGTTATGCGAATTCTGTATATTAGTCAATGGCGCAGTAGTATTAATCATATTTTCTAATTGATTGTGCATAGACATATGTGCCAATCCTTGCGACAAATTCATATTCAAATTCATATTCATATTAATATTGCCCAAGTTCAGATTAGAAGCCATACTCGTCGGCATCATGTTCACAGGTTTTACATCCGGTAGTAAATTGAGATTGGTGTTGTTATTAGTATTATTCGTCGTATGAGACGTTGGGATAAATGAAGATTCCTTTTTGATAGCGAGTGTTTGATCCAAAGTCGGCTGTGTTTGAATAAATGAAGACTCCTTCTTGATTCCATGTGTTTGATCCAAGGAGGACTGTGTGGTAGGCACCGAAGCTATATAAAATACACATATATAGAATGGTTACTTCGTACTTGCTTTTTATATGTAATAAAACATTATTTTACGCGTGGTATTTATAAACAATACCAATAATTGTATCTAATTATAGATACCTAAAGCATTGTATGGCTGTAAAATATCAGACTGTTGATTTAAATTTGTTCCGTCTGTGGATACGGATGTATTTGCATTTGGAAAGGAACTAATGGACGTTGGTGGCTGCTGCGGTGGTTGTTGAGATACAGCTGGTGAGGCTGTCATAGAATTTGTATTTGTAGGTGTGACGCTGGGCGGTGGAGTTGGTACAGAGACCGACGGAGTTGGTGGATTAGATGTTGTCGGTGGTGGTGGTGTTGGTGTTGGTTTTTTTACAGGAGCGGCCGTAGCCAGAGCTGTAGGTCGTGACGGTTGGGCTGGCATAGACGCGTGACTAGCGACAGGTATACTTTGCCCTGCTGTAACAGCAGCCACTGCGACAGGCTGTTGATTATTATTGCCTCCTAAAAGAATTGTTGCACTTACACGTCTCATAATCTATTAATTTGATATTTAATCACATATATTAGCATCTTTTTGCAATATAATACATATCTTTCTTTCTAGTAATTTGTATGTCATTAAAGACTCTGCTAATAAAAAATGTATCTAGAAATTATCTGTAATTCATCAAACTAAAAAGATTTGTAAATTAGTATATATACAGGGTGTTTCCTAAATAAGTAGACAAACTTAAAGGGGATATTCCTTGGCTTATTTTAAGGAGAAAAGGTCCTATAAACATGTGTCCTAAACTGCTTCGTTTTAAAAATACAGGGTGTCAAAGTTGTGCAAAATAAAATGAAAATTTCGAAATTCTGGAGAACGTTTAAAGACATTTTATTCAAATTTGGTATGCGTTCCACATATGTGGTATTAAAAACTATTTTCCAGTTCCGATGAAACATTTTTAGATTCACCAGGGACATGGCATATGGGTAATCATATAAAATTTTTTAATAAAAGAATGGTACGCCACTATTTTTTCCAGGTTAAACAATTTTTTTTAATTCCGAACTAATCTTGTGTTTTCTAGAATTTCGAAATTTTTATTTTATTTTGCACAACTTTGACAACTTGTATTTTTAAAACGAAGCAGTTTAGGACACATGTTTATAGGACCTTTTCTTCTTAAAATAAACCAAGGAAATATATCCCCTTCAAGTTTGTCTACTTATTTAGGAAACACACTCTGTATATATACAGAGTGTTCCATTTTAACTTAGACAGCAAAATATTTCGGAAACAAAGCATTTTAGAGAAAAATGTTTCATACAAAAGTTATTTGACTTCAAGGAGGACATAAGATGGGTCAAACGAAATTTTTCTAGGTTGAGGCGTTTCGGAGATTTGAAGGTAACCTTTGATTTTTTAAATAGAATTATATAATTTTTTAAATATAATATGCCTCTAGTTATTCTGCATATAAAAGTATTAAGGTAAAGTTATTAAAAAATCAATAGTTTGCAAGATATTTTACATTTTATTCTGATATATTTTATATATCTGACATATTTTTATATATCTGATATATTTTATATTCTGACATGAAATATAAAATATCATGTAAACTATTCATTTATTGATAACTGTACCTTAATACTTTTATGTGCAGAATAACTAGAGACATATTATATTTAAAAAATCATATAATTTCATTAAAAAAATTAAAGGTTACCTTCAAATCTCCGAAATGCCTCCACCTAGAAAAATTTCGTTTGGCCCATCTTATGTTCCCCCTCGAAGTCAAATAACTTTTGTATGAAGCATTTTTCTCTAAAATGCTTTGTTTCCGAGATATTTTGCTGTCTAAGTTAAAATGGGACACCCTGTATATATTTATATGCAATATATCATACATTGCTAGATTATTATAAAAACCATAGGTACAATTAAAAAAAAATAAAGAAATTAGTTTAAAAAGTCACAATGTCTATGACAAATAAAAGTATAACAAATAAGCGTGTAAGTGCCAAGAAAAAATCTTAAAAAATAAATTTTCGGATTATATTGAATCCAACAAGAGTATCCCCTACGCGAAAATTGCTAATCGATATCATAATTATTTCGTGATTTTATTAACATACCTGATTCTGAAGGAATATTGCTTGGTTGAGTAACAGGCGGCTTTGTTATTGGTCCCGTAGAATTCGTCGGTGGCTGATTATTCATTAAAAGAGCTCCACTATGATTTAATGTAGGTGCCTATATATAAAGAGTATATTATCCTTTATATCAATATTCATATGTAAAAATTATTATATCACAGTAAGACAAGTATTGTTATAAACATTCTATATCGTGTACTTGTAATATAATTTGTACTATCCTTTTAAGCAACTTCTAAATTCGAAATCAATACTTACAAAAATATCAAAGGACGCACAAGAAAATGTGCATTATCTAGAAAATGCTTATAACTTATTTCATAGTGTAATATAAAGAAATATATATGCTTAATTTTTTTCCATTAGGATTTATCACAATCAATTATCTTACCGATGCAGTCGTTGCAGAAGATCCTGTACTTGGTGGATTCTTCTTTGCTTTCTTTCTATGTGGACGATTCGAGGAGTTTCCTGAAATGTAATGTAATGTGCATCTAATAGTGAGTTAAGTGCAGTAATCATCATTCTGTCATATCAAGAGACACAAGTCGATGGAGAACTAGCGAAATGCAATGTGCAGACGATACCAGCCATTGAGTGTCACAAAACGCCAAGTAAAATATGAAGATACGTCAGAAACAAAAATCAAACAACCTCGTGCATATATTTTCTAATAGATTTTATTCATATGCTTATATTATAATTGTATCACTGTGTACAACAATGTTAATTTAAATATCTCAATTGTATGCTTCTTTTTTTTGTGGACTTTCATCTTAATGATTCTTTTATATTAAAAAATTTTATAATACGCAGAACAATTTTTTTTCTTCCCATTCTACGTAAAGTTAGTTGTATTCAATTTATTTACGAATATTTGCGTGTGTATATATATATGTATACACATTATACATACATACATATCGCACGCGCGCCCACTCATACATGCATACCTGTCGCGAAGTTGTCATACATACATATATGTACCTACATATATGTATGCGAGAGCACGCGTCTACTCTTGTTGTTTTAATGTATCGATACTCATGATTTATTACATAACGGTAATAATAATCGTTACGGTGGCGGAAATGACGATTATAAAACATTGACTACAAAAATCATCAAACTGCCGTCTTTCTTTTTTACCTCTTTTTTCATATAATATAATATAATTATGTAATATTATATAATAATAGGAGTAATGTGTAAATAAAGGTCACATAAATGGTACAATATAGGCTCAACTTAAAGATGAATGATACAAGAGTGACAAACTCTTACAAACTGTTTAATGTTAAAGTCGTAGTTAGCGCAACACTGAGATCGGTGGCAAGAGACTCCTGCTCGATGTTCATTGTGTGTACTACATAAATTAGCGACGATGGTAGATACATGGAAAACTGCGGTACTATGAGACAATACCATCTTTGTTTGTTGTGTGCTCTCAAACAAATTCGTGATCGCAACAATCGTGAAATCACAGCACTGAAATTTATCGATGGAATGTGATCGACAACCTTGCTAAACCCATTCGACGACAAATGAAAGCAACGAAACAACGAGGAGGAGTACCAGTGTATCTTAATTTATATAATATAGTTAACTGGACCACCACATATGAGCCAACCGCGACTCTTGAAGAATTAATGTCTATTTCACTCGTTTAACTTTGTGTATGCACTTAGAAAAGTTTCGCGCGTCGTGTATGTCGTTTTTTTCCTCCATAAGTGTAACTTATAACTATTTATTAATATTTTATGATATATTAGTTTTCACTATGTACAAAACACGTATGAGCGTGTTTACCGTTACTATTAAACTCGCGATACGCATAAAACAGACGGAACGCTTACATACGACTCTGGAGAGGAAGATAATTAGCGAAATTAAATAAAGTGTGGTGTTATCTTCTGAATGTAACAAAATATTTAGAATCCTTAGGTCTGCCCTTGCGTATAACGCAAGCAGGAATAATTCATAGCAGGAAGAATGACGTTCCAGTCTGGATGAAGACGCGAAAGAAAAATTTAGGTGCGTGCTTGTATAGTAATTGCTACAAAAATTTGGAAGGCAATATGAATATCATTTATAAAATGCCCTATACCTTGCGTTACAAGCTAATGCTGATTGTATCTTAATAGATGTGTAGTATCTATCTAATTCAGCATATGCCGTTAAAATTTGTTCTTTCATAATCTAGCTAAATTCTTCGAATTTCTCTAGTCACTTTCAGTATCTTGGGAAACATAAAATAGTAATATTAACCTGCCCGACCTTTCTCGTACCTACTTGTAAATGCTTATAGTTCCATATCAATAATTTTCTTAGATATCGACGAACACTTTTTTCCGACCAATTACGGCTTGTTTGTATCGAGTTATCGTAGTAATTAATCGCCCGAACTCTTTATCTTCTTCTCTTATTTTGTCGGGGCAGTAAGTACGTTGCTCTGAGTGTATGATACTATTTAATTGTACTCGAGTGCAAATTCGATTATCCTTAATGTTCATATTATGACAATTCAATTACAAGGATTGCTCCTTGGAGCATCATAGAGCGTCATTATCGGTTACGATTCACAATAAATTCTTATGTATATCTTGCTACATGTAAGAACTAAATTTACACGATATCTCAACAAAAAAAAACGTTATTATGGAGCAGACATTTACACATAGAAATATAAAAACAAAATATTATTAAAATTAATCTTGTTTAAACTCGTATAAAAGATTTTCTAAAAACGTTTTGATAGGACACGCGCGAGTTAAAAGTAATGTTATTTCGAAAATTACGATAATATTCGTTACTTGGAAATTCGTGGTATTTACAACACATGTGAAATTCTATTGCGATGAGAAACAAAGTGTACGCTTAACAGGAATAATTACTACTTCATATATTAAGGCATGTAAAACCACACCAATTCGTAATCGTCATTGGAATAATGATATCAATTTCAATAGCAAGAAGACAATATTTCCAACTTTCCTTTTAATTATTTGAGCGATGAGAAAACTGACAATGGTTACCGATGAAGAACTAGTGGTAAATAGGATGAAACGACGATTAGCAAAGCTTAGCGGAGTGCAAACAATGTGTTTGGAGGCTAGGGAGCCTTGTGTATATATGTATATACATATATGTATATATATTAGACCATCTCCTTAACTTGTTTCCCTTCCTATTCCTTTCCCTTTCTATTTGCTTTCTTCGTGTGTAATCAATTTTCTGATCCCTTTCTGTCTCTGTCATTTCTCGGTCTTGCCTCTCTTACCTTCTACTCCTCTACACTTTTTGTATATATGTATATATATATGCTCAAAGTCATTAATTTTACGAAAAAACAACGAGATCTGTCAATTAGAATTCAGATATAAATATACTCCGCACCAATATACTCTGTTGAAGATTCACAATAATTACTTTATTCGAATCTATGCATTCAGAATAAGACAACAAGGAAGAAGATTTCAAGTTTTTGCTTGTGTGTGTCTCATACAAGCAACGTAATATTGTTATCAGATTCAGCTTGCAAGAGACGAAATACTTTAATTGACTTCTTAAAGGAAGCACATATTTGGCTATGATAAGCTAAGCTTGAAATGGAAATAGTAATCTGAGGTAATTAGGATTAAGTTTCTTCATGTTAAGAAGAATCTTGTTAGAATTCTTTTGCGGAGACAAGAGCGCAGCTTACTAGTAAAATGCAACGCGTAACTATGCTAATCTTAAAATGCACTGATCTACAAATCTAGCCACCAATACACATTGTCTGCAATATCTCCCGTGTGTATCGCTATGATCACTGTCTAATTTATCTCTTTATATTTTTTACTTCGACCGGTGTCATTACAGTTCGCATAGTTTAAAATATGTGGGAATGTGTGACCGTTTAGGAGCGTAAACGCACTTCTCACGTCAACCAGATAATATTGCGTATTATACACCCACTTTTTAATGGCGCATGTTAATATCACTGTTCTAGATTCTGAGAAATGATACGGCATGAATGAATCAATGCGAGAAAACAAACTTAATGATTCGAAAACACAGTGATACAAGTAATGTTTTGCTTATCGTTTAATGCAAATAAATAACGAGTTTGTAAGAATTCATATATTGCATTATCTTTCGGGTTATATGGGGGCAATATAATTATCGGGGAAAGCTACGGTAAATAGTTGTGTAACTTATACAAGGTACTAATATTCGACACTACAGTCACGGCAACAATACACTTTAGTTAAGTGCAATGTCGTTGATTGCAGGATAAGATCTTTCCAGACATTTTTTTACTAACCTTAGACTTTCTTACGAACCCAAAGGCGGGACTGCAGTGAAAAATTCAGTAACCTTGAGTAACAAACTATACTTGACTTTCGAGCAACAGAATGTATCGTCAACACCGATAGGACAAGAGAAAATAATCATATTGTTCAATAATATAATTCGTGAAACAAGCTGGCATGGTATCCTCTAAACACAGTCTGCACTCCACTAGCTCACCTTTGTTCTTACCATTGCATATGTCTCGTAAATTAAATAAAAATTCTTTAACCGTGTGTCAAATTTCGATTCTTGTACACAATTATATATCTGCGACACTTGTACAGCGAAAAATGTACAAAATTACGTACACATGGCAAATCTTGTTTTCCGTTCTGTTTCTCGTTTACAAGATGAAACTTGACACCACATTCATACTTGCATTAATATAACGCAGCACTTAAGCTACATGAATAACGCCGTCCTAATAAATACAATAATTAATAAGCACAATTCAGCAGCTTAAGAAGATATTTGCGTTAAACCCCCATTTAAAAAAATTGTTTATATCTAGTTTGTAACTTCCTTCTTGCATAGCTAATATTAATACATCATTGTAGGATTATTAATGTTACATCAGCGTTTTTCGATTGTTTCATTTGCCAATAGAAAATTGGTTAGGCACAGAATTCATAAATATTTTTTGAAGTTCTTAAATCTACCACCAAATCATGAGGCATTGCGAGTCGCAAATAAAGATTATCAAACTGTAAGCAGAATAGAAATAATTCAGACAACACAAAGTCCAAAATCGGGACATAAGACGTCTTAAAGACATCGCGAAAAAAGCCGTCTAAGACATCTTTAAGACGTCTTATGTCCCGATTTTGGACTTTGTGTTATCTGAGAAAATATGTGGAATAGATTTAAAAGATTATTTTTTATTATAAACACTGTTGCAATTATTAATTACGTATTATGAAGTATGTAGCTTATATATAATTTTAAATAATATGAATTGTGTTAATACAGAAAAATTTTTCAACATATTTTAAAATATTGATTTATTATATTCTGTCAACTTTACTAATTTGATTAACTTATAAATTAATTAATAATTAATTTAATTGTTCATAATATGAAAAATATTAACATAGAGTTGAACATCATATAACTTTTAACATATTGAAATTTAATTACAATAATAATTATATGTAACAATTATTATATTATATTTTCACTGGTACTGTATTATTAAGAAATTACATGATTGATAAAAATATTATTCCATTGTTTTCTACAAATATACAGAATTAAATGCCACATGAAATGGTGAGCTGTTTTTTGATAACTATGAACTTCACGTCTACGACTTTGCTGCTATTTTTAATAGAGAATTTCTTATTGTTCTAAATCGATAATGTCATTTATGATATTAAACAATATACAAAGAAAAGATAAACGACAGAAAATAAAAATTTTAAAAAATGTAGAAATATCTCTGCCTCAACCCTGTTATACATGGCGATGAAAAAGAGCGCGTTAACAATCTAAACCATATTTGTATTTTGTGTTTATAAAAATGTATTGTCTTTTAAAATTTGGGCGTAAACGTGAGTATGAAAATCTGTGCTTTATAGTGTGTTAGGAAGTAACAAATTTTTTGCAAAGAATTCGAAAGTAGTATTTCCCCGAAACTATATTTGTATACCTGTTTGTATATATACATACATATTAAATTAAAATATAAATATACATATCAAAACAGGTAGTCATACGTAACACCATAATTTTGAATCTCACCGAAGAAGTCTTTCATATTTTTGTGACAACTACTTATAGTTACAAGTAGTTCTTTGTTCCCAAGTAAGGGTCTAATAGTAACAGTTACATTTATATCTAACCTGCTTCACTGTCGCTTGAATCAGTGGTCGTTGAAGAAAGTGAACTACTGCTGGAGTCACTATCGCTGCTACTACTGCTCGACGCCGACAGTCGCGAAGGTCCACTGGCACCACCAGTTCCAACTACATCAACGGACTTACTACTGTCTTCTGTAAAAAAAATATATAAACGATTTTATTATTATTATACTCTAATATTACCCATATATTCCAAAATATTTATTCCCATATTTCCATAATATTTCCAATATATTCTTTGATAGATTTATATGATACAAAGTTCCACACACAGAAAAATTAATCAAATGCTAACCTTTCTTGGCAGTTTTCTTGACATTGCCTAACTGCCCTGTTACATCCTGTAACCTCTTTTCTAATTCTTGTTTCTTTTCGGCCATTTGTTCATCCTTGGATTTACCACTGACTTTTTTGTCTGTAAACATATGGCAAATAATATATAAATATATAAAAAATTTATTGTGTCATAAGTATGCGTGCACACGTATATATGTGTAAGACTGGATTATAATAATATTGTCGTCAAATTGAACAAATTCAAAATTGAATTTACTAGCAAGTTTAAAAAATAAAAAATAAATTTATTCTATCAAATATAAATATTATAATAAAAAATATAATAAAAAATATATATTAAAAGTATAATTTTATAGATAAAATGTTAACTTTTACTTATATCTTATTATAATTGAAATATATATTATTTTATAAACTCAAAATAAAGTTAAGTTCATAGTAAAGCTTACGTGGCTTCTTTCTGAGGCATGATGCAACATAGCTCTCTAGTTCTCTAAGCGTTGATGGCTTCAGTGTCTCAAAATCAATTTCAATTTCATCTGGATTTGAATCCCTTAGTGAAGGCTCTCGAGACTGTATTATGTGTACAACACGACCTAACTTATCACCTAAAAAAAAAAAATTTATTAAAAAAGACTGATATATACATTTTTTGTTGCTTTTGTCCTTTGCATTTATAATTACAAGCAGGTGAAACAATTTAGACTATTTCACAGATAGAATTATATAACACCAAAAAGTTTAAAATCAAATATCAAACACATTATTATAAAGATAACCATTTTGCAAACATTTAGACAGTAATAATTTTATATCATTGTGTTATAACATTATAGTTCTGGATTTATCCACCAGTAAATAGTTTCTATTTTAAAGATTTTTGATTTTACATATTTTCATATACATATTGTACAATCTCTCTTACCATATAATCTTTTCATTACTAAATCTAATCAGGATATTTATTCTAACATATTTTACCTGGTAGTTTGTTAATATCCAAACTGAGCTGCCTCTTCTCATCGTAAGACATGGGTTTAGCATTATCTTCATCTTCCGAATCAAACGTGGCTGGAAGTGGTTGATTGCCAGTATTTTTCTTTTTATTCCCAGTAGATCTGCTGTTAGCCTTTGGCCTTTTGGTTGCAGTATTCGCAGTTGTGGCAGCTTTTCCAGGTCCCCGACCTTTACCTTTTGGCTTAGCATTCGCCGCTGTTGGCAAATGATGACCTAAGCTTCCTGCAGCATGGGTCTTATTAGGTCCTACTGCTGTAGTTTGATGGTGAAGATCGCTAGCCATGCCACCGGGCATTTTCAAATCGCCCGCACCCATCGCAACACTGGCTATACTAGCACCAACACTGTCGGATACATTGGGAATGCCACCACTTGGTTTCATAAGTTCTTTCATGGCACCAGTATGACTGGCAACAAGGCTACTATTCTTATTGCTCAAAGGCTTTGATTTTGGTTTGTCTGGCTTCTTCTTTTTATTTTTCTTCTTACCGCTCTCCTCCACTAATTTCCTCATTTGCTCTTGCATAGCTTTCAGCTGTGAATACAGTAGTATAAATTATATTTTTACGTACGCCTATAAGAAGTACTTTTATTTTGAAAAAATCGTACCTCTTGCTGTAATTCAAGTAATTTCTGAGTACGTTCCTCAACCGAATCGTCACTGTCGGAAGAACTATCTCCTCCAGAACTACTACCGCTACCACTGCTACTTCCTTTCAGAGCCACCATACTACCCATGGGTTCATCCGGAACTTTCGCATATCTAATCATGTATTCAGTTATATAATTAGATTATAATTCTATCATGTGTATTTAGATATCAGGTTTTAGAAAATTTCTACTACCAACCTCATCTCAAATATATCTTGAAGTTTTCTAGCCATTGAAACAACATCATGATCGGGAGGGTTATATTTGTAACAATTAGTAAATATAAGTCGTACATCACTCGCAAATTCGTGCGCAGTTTTATATTGACGATTATCCATTTTCGTCTGTAAAAAAAACGTTAATGTTTTATATCAAAATATTTGAATCATCTAGTTACTGTAAGAAATATAAAAAAGTAAAATTCGTGGTAATAACTTATAATTCTTATAATTTTAGAGAAATGTTGCAAATTTAACTATATTCTGTATAGGATATGTGATTATATTCACATAATAAAAAATACATACCTTTACCGTACCAAGATCCATGGGTTTCTTGATAATCTCATGATAGTCATGAAGGCCTAGAAGTTCTGCATCAACCGGCTTGTAGAAAGGCCAAGCATAGGGCTGTATATTATTAAAAAAGAAAAAATTAAATTACATAATCTAGAGCACTATACTATTTGTAATACTATATTAGCTTGCCATAGATAAAAAGAACATAGCACAATTACCGAATGTTTTTTAGCAAAAAGTTCCTTCAAAATATCATTGCAAGATTTTAGTGCTTCAGACAATTTTTCTTTTCCTTTGACACCAGCATGCGGAGGCTAAAAAATAAGAAAAAATGCTGTATGAAAAATAAATTTGACACATTGAGTTGTAATTTATTTTATTTAAAAGTAAAGCTTCCTATAGAAGACAGAAAATTATATCAACTTTTTAGCTTATTTTTGAAATACATAAGATATGTTTAAGAGATAAAAAGACATGGTATATTAAATCTTATAATTTATCTTATAGTAAAAGATTTTTATTACAAAACATGCCATAAAATATAAAGTTGTCATTCAATATAAGTCTGATAATTTCCGCTTGATAGATGATAAGACAACACAAATGAAAGGAAGGAACATGAAGGAATAGTAATAAATGTACCTGTTGGGCCATTGCCCCCATAAGAGGCATATTGGCCTGATGGTATGGCACTAAGCCGTCTTCCGCTTGTCTCGTTGGCTGAAACAGCCATGACATGAATTGTTTAAATTGTCGTTTAATGATATCTTATTATTTTATTAATTGCCGGTCGATATAACGATTAATGATATGATTTTAGATGCGAGGATCAAGGATTTATTATGTATTATGATCACATAAAACATAATTTGTATTTCTCATACATAAAAAGATGTCAATAATAAAGTTTTATTTATTTTAATATATTATACTTTTATATATTTATAATATAGCGATCTTATTTTTTATATAAGCGTGAAAAATTTCAAATTTTTGATAAAATATATAATATATATATATTCAAAACTTTTAAAATTAAACAAGTAAACATTAGATGCAACATTCATGAATGATATTTTGCTTTTTACCTGTATAAATGTCATATTTCATAGATATATCAAGCAACGCGTATCTTTTTGGTACTTTTGATTCAAACACAGAATATAACAATAAAAAACAAAGCTTCCTCTATGAGGAAGCAATAATTAATGAAAAAAAGAAAATATATACTCACCTTCTTAATTTGCCTGCCAGATTCCCTTCTCGTAGGTATTTTGGCATTCTTGGAATCCATAGGTGCGTACATTGGATCAAATGCGTTTGCGGTAGGAGTTGTAGTATCAGCTTTTCTTTTAACTCCTTTTTTGAGTTTGGCAGGTTGTGATGGAGGCATTACAGTGGGCGTTGTAGGGACTTGTGGAGGTGGAGGCACAGCGGAAGCTGTTTGAGGATCCATCGCTGGCTGTGCATGGTAACCCGTGGTTGGAGGGACAACTTGCTGAGGCAGAGAATTGTGAGTCGCCATCGGTGTAACACCCATACTTGACGGTGGAGCGATGGTGGTTGTATTCGTGCTTCCAGGTACTGAAGCTGGTGCCTGAGTACCCAGAGGCGGCATAGGTATAACGCCTGTTGTTCCAGCCGACGTAGCAGAAGGTGTTAAACTATTTGGTACACTGGAAGTAACAGCGGCTGCACCAGAAGATGGTCGTCCTCTACCTGCTCCTGTACCTGCCGCTACTCCACCTACTCCTGGTCCACCAACTCTTCCAGCTTTTTTGCCTTTGGGTCCTTTGGGAACAGGTGGATCTAATTCCACCTCTTCCTTCGGTATTTGTGCAACCTAAGAGATAATTATTGTTTTATCTAATATAAAGAACGATACTTTATCCGTTTATATGTGTTCCTTCAATTTTTTTTAAATATTAATGTTCTTATTTAAAGAATATAAGAATGTTATTGTAATAAAGAATATACCTTTGTAAGAAACAACTTTTCGAGAGCTTGTGCCATGACTACAACATCCTCTCCTGGCTTGTTGTAGACATAACAGTTGGTGAACATAGTATTGAAATCCTGAATACATTCTTTCCCACTCCAGTAATAAGAATTTTCCAACCGCTTTTTGATTGTGCCCAAGTCCATTGGTTTTTTGATGATTTTGTGATAATCCTTTTAAATGAAAAATATTTTATAAATTTATGTATTGTATATAATAATTCATAACACTATTTGTAATATTTGAGAGATGCTAGCTTAACATACTGGTAAATTGAGTTTTTTTGCATCGACAGGTTGCTGGAAGGGCCAGGCAAATTGATGCTTCCATACTGGTTTCAAAACACCTTTTTGCAAAAATTGCAACTGATTTGTGATACGTCCTGGACGATTCGGTGGTGGAACAACCGGTGGTTGAACTATGCCATTCACCGGTTCCAGAGGTGGTTCATCACGTGGAGGCGGTTCCTTTGCAGGACTCGCTGGCGTAGTCGAAGCCTTACCAGGTGTGCTCGTCTACATTATTCATTTTTATTTGGTTAATTATACATGTGAACAGATGATGTATCTCTCAGTTACTTATGCATCTACTATTGTAGTATTTTTACATGTTAAATAAGAAATCTATTAAGCACATTACATTTTGCAAACTATAGAATTAATAACTCTACTTAATACTGACATATTATACATTATTAATTCTATGTCAGTATCATGCATTTTAGATTAATTGCAATATATTTATATGCAGTGTTCTCAGATGTGTTATAAAACTATTATTATACTTAGATGCAACACATTTCATTTATATCATTTAAATTTTCAATATTTTCTAAAATCTATTTTAATAGTACATAAAATATATATTAAATTTTTTTATATGAATTATATGTGCAACTTTAAAAACAGAATAAAAAATAAAATTTTATTAAAAATTATTAAAACAAAGTTAAATTGTATCCATATGGTTCAACCTTCAAAGGAATTCTGAAAAAAAAGACAATCTTTTGTATTCAGAATCAGGTAGCTTTTCCTCTTCTTATTTTCTTTTAAATTTCCATTTCTATTGTTACGGTTTAACGATTTAGTATTCCGACGAGTAAGAACTACAGCACACAGGTAAATGTAACCATTGAAACTTAAACAGAGAACAAATCAACTAATACCAGCCGAGAAATTCAAAATCGTAACCGCCCGTTCTCGAAAATTCTAGGCTTAGTCAGTTTCTTTGCTACATTCCATAAGTTTCTTTGCTACATTCCTTAAGAAGACAATAAGTCTACCTCGGATACTGGTTACTAAGTCAGGTCAGTTTTTACTATTTTCTGACTCTTGCACCAAATTTTCATATTTTCACATGTATACAAACGCAAAAATAAACTTTATTCTTATATTTCCGCAAATTAGTTATTAAAAATTACCATGCTTTTATAGACACATTTCTTTTGTAATTCACACAATAGTAATTTCGCATAATACGTAGTTTATCAGAACAAGTATCGAAATTAATATAATACATAGATGATTAATTTTCTATACTTTTTCCTTTTGTAAATTGAATATGTATTTATTTCATATTAATTGCAACTAAAACAAGCAGATGTAATTATATCAACTCGATACAGCAACGATAATGCACAAACTGAATGCGTCTAACTGCATCTTCTAATGACTACACGGAATTTAGAGGATCGAGCTTTTGCTCTCCTGCTCTCCCCCCCATTTATAGGTTCATTCATTTTACTTGCACTTTACGTCCTCTGGTTTTTTGTCCCTTTTCTCTTCATACACAATAAATATACACATTCTAGTTTATTCCTGAATATTCTTCTTTTGAGATACTAAAAATTCTAGAAAGTGCAAGCAAGACAAATAAACCTAATAGTCATATATTTACTATCACATTATAAAAAATTTAAGTTCAAGAAACAATCGTTTTTGCGTTCGCAATCATATTAAAAAAATGTGTAATTATTTTTGCATGTTCATTGTGTAGGTGTGGGTTATTAAATAAATGTAAATATATTTATTTATACTTATATAAAATAATCATAAATAATTATATAAAATAATATACAATAATATTTAATTTTTTGTATATCAGTTTTGTTATATATATATATATATATATATATATATATATATATATATATATAGCATTTGTATCTTATATCTTAAAAAATTTTGAAAAGAAAAATTTCCCCTGAATTTTTATAGTTTTAGTCCTATATGTGCCTTTAATGATTCTTGGAAGATTCAACGTTTAGGATTGTCCATCTATTAGATAATACTGTTTGTATAACGTGATTCACGTCGTTTCATCAGCCGAGACAAAATTCTTGCTGATATGGGAAATAGAAATAAGGATATAAATATGAGATCGATTCCGAATATATTCATAAAATTTTTTGAAATTTTCAGAAACGCAACATATTGTGACATAGAAATGCAACTCGTGAGACATTTACGTTTAAAAATGAATGAAGGACATTCAGAGGAACATATAAACATGGAAGTATTATTACATCAAATTTTGAACGTGGCCATACAAATTACGAACAATCGAAACAAGATTAAAAGTTCCATACAAGCGTTATATACGAGCAATTCATACGCATGCATATGGCAAAGTGTATTTAAGCAGAGATGGAAATCTTTGAAAATCTGTTTTAAACTTTATTTTTAAGAACTATTTTGTGAAAGTCTGGCTAAATCCATCTTCTGCTCTCAAGAGTAATTTTTCCTTTAAATTTCAAATTATAACTTTATAAATATCAAGAATGTCACTCATTTTTTAAGTATAAAATTTCGTAAATTAGTCTGCATATATGTATAATGTCATATTTTGTAAAAATTATTAATGATTGCATATAATACATAAAATAATGAAAAATATGATTTACAATACAATAAGATAAGAAAAAAATCGTTGAGAATTTTTATATACAATAATATAATAACAAAAATATGAACTCTGATAATATACATATAATATTCACATATAAACACATATACAGCACATTTTGCAAATTATAAAATTAACTCGTTGCCGTACAATAAATAGTCGTATAAAGTCACATATACTCTAATATAAAGAATAAAAATTGCATTCTTGTGCACCCAAATGTAACGAACGCGAGTATATATTTAATTCATGCAACATGTGAATGTATTATAATTTAATGTATTTTTTATCTATATAAACTATATACTTTATATATTTTATATTTATATTTTCATAAAAATTATATATATTATATATATAATCAAGCTATGGCAGTCACAAAAGAAATTACATAAGGCAACGAGTTAATGGGCCCAATTTATGTATAACATTCATAGATTATTACTTTTACCAAGCTAAAACTTATGAAACACTTGTTAAATGCTATATAGATTTTTTATTTTCTTTCCTCATTTCTATTTTCTTGTTATTTATTTTTAATTATAAATAAATTATATTATTAAATATTTAAACAATTAAACATAAACAATTGTACTTGTCGTAAAAAACTTACTAACTTTAAATAAAGAAATTTATTGATAAAGAGTATAGAATTTAAGATTTTAAATAAAATAAATAAAAAATTACAAGTTAAATTCTAAAAAACATCTTTCCCAAATTCATATGATTTAATTTTAAAAGAATTTTTCTGAAAAAAGCTAATTTTATAAAACCACGTGTGTCTACTGCAATACTGGCCAAGTTAGATTAGGTTAGGTTCTCTAGAATTTTCGCAGTATATCTTGGCATTCGTGTGAATGTAAGGAAGTTAATATCAATTTTTCATTAATTAATAGAAATTTTAATTACCAAATTCCACATTTTCTGATCTTCTGGAACCGTTATATAATAACTTTTATTTCAATAAGATAAGCCGTAAAACAGAAGCACGAAGCTACTCGATCCATGGTCAGCATTGAAATGGCCGAAATCGAACGTTAAAGTATGCACCTGAGGATCTTCACGCTAACCATACTTTCACAACAATGGGTACATGGTTAATCACAAAGGTCCTGTCCCTTCTAGTAGCACTACCTGAGCTTGACCTTTAAAGCGGAAATGAATATAAAAAATGAAGGGAAAGTACAACGGACAGAAACTTTTTTCTTATTGGACATCAAAGTTCGAACATTTCCGAAAAGAATGCTTTAATGGTCTTCGCGTTAACCATACAAACTTTGGCAACAATGGTTAAACATAAAGGTCTGTTCGTTTTAATAGCACTGTCGGATTTTGAGTTTCGAAGGTGAAATGAATACGAAAAAACGAAAGGAAAGTGCTAGGGGCAGAGAACCTCTCCTCACTGGACATCGGAGTTCAAACATTCCGAAAAGAATGCTTCAAAGATCTTTATGCTAACTGTACCAACTCCAGCAACAATGGTACATAGCTAAACATAAAGATCTGTCCGTTTTAATTACATTAATTGACCTTTGATTTTTGGAGGGAAAATGAACACAGAAAACGAGCGGATTGCTGTGCAACAGAGAGCTTAAGCGCGTCTGCTAATGCGCGCGTTATTGCGCATGCGTGGGACTTGCCCTTCCATCTAAGAACACTGTTCGTATATGTACATTAATAGTTTATAAAATAATGGAATCTACAATGAAAGATAAAAAAATTTTTTATTACAGAATTTTTCTATAAAATAAATAAAAATAAATTCTTATTATATATAGTATATAAATAAATATAAACTTTATTAATGGAATACATTTTATATAAGTTAATGACCCCATCCATGCAACGAGCGAATTAGGCTGCTAAATATTTAATTTCCATAACCACAGGCAAGCGATTTGGAATTCTGCATAAAGAAATCGTTACCAGAGACTATAACAAGATTTAAAATTAGGTGAGAATTTAGAAATGAAATATAATGGCACTTTCGTGTAGCTCATGCAAAATTGTAAGAACAAATATTCATATTATTAAACCAGAAATAATTTATACAATAATTGAAATATAACATTATACGTTTATATATTGCATAAAATGGCATATAAGCTAGAAATACTGATATGGAAAATGTTTACAATGCTTTATGCTAGATATAGTGAGCAAAGCGAAAAGAATCTTGCCTCTACAATAATACCAATAATATTAATAATTGTAACAATGTTTATCTTAAAATATTTTTGTATCGTCAAATTTTTTTATTTGTACCGTAAGGTTAATATTTATTTGTAGAATTGTATTATTTACTACTATTGATAGAGAATAAAGCAAAATTATAGATTATTTGTAACAGCACAAATTATTAGTTGCCAATTCATATTTCAACAATATATCCTAGTCGAAACCATAGTCAACAAGGTTTCTCACCTTCGGTATATTACACAGCCTTTCTCGCTCCTCCACATCTAACTGTAATTCATACATACTATTCAGTCAAACAACGCTCTCTTTTTTTAGTATGTTAAAAGATTTATATCAAATGTTATGCAAGGAACGCAAACAATATTACACCGAAAAAACGATAAGGTTGCCACAACCACAATAATAGTAATATTTTGTACAGCCACATCCTGTGGTTGTCACATTCACATTGTTTTGTGTAGTGCATCTATATATGTTTGTCTCAACATTCACTATGTTTGCTGTACCAAATGCATATAGTTGCCTTCACATCAATGTGAATGTGACAACCACAGGACGTGGCTGTACCAAATGTTACTATTATTGTGGTTGTGGCAACCTTATTGTTTTTTCCATGTAGGAGTTGTGTATTCAAACACATAAAAGTTGATAAAAACAAATATAAGACATATTATACAGACACACGATCACATAGCAAAGTAATAATTTGCAAGATGTTACTTAAAATAAAATATTGAACATGTAATTTATATACATCTTGCAACTCCTCCCAATTATTTTAAGTTAAGTGGAAGCAATCTGTGTTTATATAATTTCACACATTATGCTGTGAATACTGATGCTATGTAGTACGTAATGCATTGAAATTGGGAAATTGGTGGATAGTATGGGTATATTACAGGATTTAATGCAGCTTTTAAATTGCGTAGAGAGTTAATAAGCCAGCTGCATTCTGCACTATTACAAAATACAAAAAGTTATAACACTAATTACTCACAGAATTGTTCTGCGAGATGGTGTCCACCTGCTGCATCTTGACTTCGTTTCTGCAACAGAAAGAGCATGGCATGATAAGTCTCATTTATGAAATAAAAAAATATAGTAAAACAAAAACGTGTTGTATTAGTTAATTACGTGGCATGTACTACGATATTTTGTCAAGTATAGTAATTTTAAGATAAATTTTGTAAGGAGAAGAAAAAAGCCAGCATTAGTCTGTTCTGTCTAATAAACTACATTAAATGTTTGACAAAAAAAAACATTTTCTTTGACTCGATTTATATTTTTATATTCGTTTCATTACAGAGTTGAAAATTTTCGAATTTTCCTCAAGACAATTTTCTCGACTTGCAGTCCACACATAATCTAGCATCTTTAGCATGTAGCAAAGGGTATATTTGACAGGTAGTTTACTAAGTTCAAGGTTTGTTACATATTTTTGTTTTGAGTAATCGTTCATAATATATGGCTCATCCAGTTGACGATAATGAGCTTCACCTACCTTTCCGACATATATGATACATAAATGCTACGCAGCAGGTAACTGCCTTACGTTGATGCTTGACGCTATGAGGCTTCATCAACAATTGAGATGGCAAGTATATATTCTGAATTGAGCATGGCAGCTCATTAATTGCTTGCCAAGACGATTGCGCTGCAACCAGGAGTATTGGTGCCGAGGAGGCATAACACTACACAAGTCTACCGAGTGGTAGTACTTTGAATGTCAGCCCTGTATACTGCTGTGAGACTCCGTACCTCCAGGCAAGACTCGCGACATTAGCAACATCTGGATAACATAACAATAGGACCCCATATTGTAACAACCCCAAAATTGTTTCATCGCTTTAGAATGATTTTTACATTGAGGTGTATTCTCAGGGAATTTATATATTATTTAACATATCATGCAAAACTGAATCTAGTGGTACATGCTGGAAATGCAAAATCTATTTCTTACTATATTACTATATATTAACAGGTTATCCAGAGAAATATGTATAAATTGTTTCTTATATATTACATTATCTTCTTAAAAAATACAGTTGACGTTATATAATATGTACTAATATAAATGAATTTACATATTGAATGTTATATGGATGCAATAAACAATTCTGAAGTAAAATACTAGAATACAATCACATTATGCTACTTGAATGAAATACTTGATCTCTTCAGAGATTACTTGTACAAAATATTGAAAAAAAAAGAAAGAATAGCTCTATGCCAGTTTTCTTTCGAGATTGATATAATTAACAATATATTTATCCAATACTTTCAAAGGCAAGATTAGCCTTATAAATTTCTATCTTAACAATAATACATTGTAAAAAAAGGGATATTTCTATAGATATGTATAAACTAGAAGACATTAATCTATACCAGTCTAATGCCTAACTTAATTCTATGCAAATGATTAGCTATAACGATTAAGAATAAAATTACATAAGAGAAGAAATTTTCAACGCCATGATTTTGTACAAAGATGCAACCAGGGCTTCACGAGGAAATACACGATGAAATTATCACACATTCGATCAACTGAAATTCTCCATTTCCAAATACGAAAAATTCTCAAGTTAACTCGAATCTGGAACTGGACGTAAGATTCGGCGTATTCCCGAGTTTCTCGGTGGCCGGAACAAGCCAAAATGGAAAGTTTGACTAAAGTAGCACAAATAAGTGTTACACTGATATAGAAAGCGAGGAGGCTGTTAAAACGCAAAAATTGACAGAACGCGAGGGCAGATCACACATCGCGTCTGTGACGAAAAACCTGACGTTGGACCTGGGTCGTCGGTGGACGAGATTCGCGGACGCGACCGAGAGAGAGGTCCTGCCGGAACGATCCACGCTGTGCGACGTGCCAGGTATCAGGGACAGGCAGATAAGAGATCTCGCGCTCGGCGCGAACAGGTGCTCGAAAAAGTCATCCGAGGTAGGGAGTGGAGAAAGGCAAGATCCACGAGCGACGCGCGAAAGAGAAGCAAGCGTGGCGGCGAGGACGACGATGACGACAACGACGACGCTGGTGATAATTACGATGACTTTGATGATGGTGATAACGATAACGACGACAGCGGCAACGGCAGCCGAGAGTCGCCAAGTGGAGGACGAGTCGGAGAGAGAAAGGCGAGGGGAAGACTGGCGGATCCGCGCCCAGCCGACGCACAACAAACACGAGCGAGCCGCCGCGCGGACGATCCGTCCCGTCCCGTCCCGCCAGCTAGCCAGCCGAGCGCGAACGGGGCGACTGGCGCCACGGGGACAGATATTAGAGAGAGAGAGAGAGAGAGATGACGCCGTGAAGAGATTCACGACGCACGGGCGAGAGCCGGGACGAGGGTGACGAGCGCGCCGCGCGCGCGGTAAGGCCGCCCGGGCAGGCCGCCTTACCGGACACTCGGATTCGGCGTAGGTCTCAACATGGCGGTATGGCCGTTCGGGAAGGAAAGCTCCCAAGGGCCCGCCGCTACGTCGCGCCGCGGCGCGCCGAGCCGAGCCGAGTCGAGCCGCGCCGCGCCGCGCTCATGCACCGCCGCGGCAATAACGCGCCACGCGCGCTTTACACCTATAACGGCGGCGAACGGGCCAAGCCAAGCTGCCCGGCGTCGCGCGCGATCGCTTACCTGCTCCAAGACGGAAGTCCGCTTTTCCGCACGGGAACTCAATCGAATAACACTACCCACTACGGCCCCCGGACAACTCGCACTACGCTTTCTCCCTCGCTCGTTTTAGTTTGGTTGGTCGGTCGGTGTTA
The DNA here is from genome assembly GCA_003063805.1 of Aphaenogaster ashmeadi. Classification (NCBI taxonomy): domain Eukaryota; kingdom Metazoa; phylum Arthropoda; class Insecta; order Hymenoptera; family Formicidae; genus Aphaenogaster; species Aphaenogaster ashmeadi. The sequence continues at coordinate 73,165 of NJRQ01000530.1, forward strand.
TGGCCGCCGCTCGAGTAGTGGCCCCACCGTATATCACCTCACTCACTCTCACTCGTGCGAGCGCGAGCGCGAGCGCTCGCGGTTCGCGTACGCAACGAGACGAGACGGGAACGAGACGGGAACGCGGTGACGCGGTCCGACCAGACTCAAGTCCCAGAGACTTACACGCGTCCGTCCGTCAGCGCACACGACTCGGCACACGTATCAATGGCCCGCGTCGTGCCCCGTCGACGTTATCCTCGAGCTCCGCGCGAGAGAGTCCCTTTCCGTGCCCATGGCGATCTCGGATCTAGAAACTAACGATCGCAGCACCAACAATGGCTACGCATTCTTCCGCGACGTACCGAAATGGTCCCGTTCCGCCGTTCCGCACGCACGACCCGTCCGTCCGTCTCCCTCGCCTCGCACTAACGCGACTAGCGACGCTCCGACGAGACGAACGCAAGCGCGCCAATTACGAACACCACAGCGACGCCTAACGGCCTCCGCTGACTCCGCTCTCTTTGCCTCCAACGGAACGGGATCTATCGTCGATATCGGCCCTATTGGACGATTGACAATAGCCGGGGGCGTTGCCACGGGACCTTTTTTTCCCACTTTCCCCGAGCCACGCGAATCCAACGCTAAGGACGTGGCCAGGGTGACATCGGCACCCCGGGCCGGGAATGGAAGCTTCTAGAAACGTCTCGGGACGGGACACATGGCGGGATATACCCGACACGGGTCCGTCCATCGATCGCATAGGGTGAAAGTCAGGCGTTAACCTGAATATTTATTGCTTAGAGATACAGACAAGAGAAATATATGTATACTGGCGCTCATCATAAATCTTTATTTGCGTAAATACGTGTACACTTTCCTTTGGATTAACCAATCCAAAAATTAACGGTTAATTTCCATCGTTCCATCGTTCACCCATAATGCACTTCTCCTGGTGGAGACCAAATGGAATATCGGCAGTTTTCAATTATACTAACAGTAATAGTAATAATAATAATAAAGTCCATCATCGTCGGAGAAACTCGTCGCATCGCGCGCGGCAATCCGCTTGCCGGGACGTAAAACTTGAACGTTGCACGCCGAGTGGTCGGCGCCGAGTAACGGTCCGGTCCGATTCCACGATTCTGCCGTTGCCACGCGACGCATCATGGGAAAGCGCGAGGCGCAAAATCCATAATTACCGACCACGGAGGTACCGACCGCGTCCCCGACGGCCGTCCCGAGGCGCGCCGCCGACGGGCGCGACGACTCGGGGGGAACCGACGGCACGTGGCGACGGTTTTCCGCGCGGTTTTACGTAGCGTTCCGCCGTGACGTGTACGTCGTCACGGACGTCGTGTTCCGTTAAACGCCTCATCCAACATGGCGATACGGGGAGCGATCGATCTCCCCCCCCCGCCCGCCCTGGCCGTCGCGGCCGCGGGACGTGACGAACGAGCGCGGGGAGCGTCGCGTCGCGAGTAATATCGCGCGACGCGGCTCGCCGGGACGACCCGCGACCGTCCTGGGTCACCTGGGTGACTCGCGGGACGTAGGCGCGACGGCGCCAGGGCCATCGCCGACGCGACGCGTCGCGTCGGGCAGAATCGTGGACTGGTGACACGCCACTACGGGAGTCAAGTCGGGTGTTCGGGGTCGTGGCGGCCGCTCGCTCCGCCGCCGCTGGGGCATGCTCGCGAAAAATATATGATAATTTTCGGGGAACTAACGTTTTCTGTCAGTTTGTTCAGGAGACTCCTGGCGGAACGGCCGTTCGCGTGCGCTCGACGCGACGGCGTCACCCTTCGGCGGCACAATATGGCGATTCCTCGTGTGTACGTGTGTGCGTGTTATATATGTGTGTATGTACATGCGACGCGCGTGTATCACTCGGAAACCCGACCACCACCTCGCACTATGTCGGACGAACTGGACTGGACGAACTCTCACAGCTCTCACTGCGCGTACCGCGAAGGCGTCGCTCGCGGCACGGATTCGGCGGCGACGGCGGCGGCGGCTACGCCGTGACGCGCGAGACGGCGGGACTGCCGGCCGAGATTCTTGACATTGACAAACCCGCCTCCCCGCCTCGATGACGTAACGAAATACGAAAGTCCCGCGGGGAAAAAAGGGGGAAAAAAAAGAGGCGATACGTACGTACGGCGATAGGTATACGCGATGGTGCGTCGGACTCTGCGCGTTTCCCTCTTTCCGGCCGCCATTTAACTCCGCGTTCCGCGCGACGATTGGCGCGCGCTCGCGGCGTCTCTCTGACGCGGCCCAATCGCCGCGCAGGGACCGATATTGATGAGTCATCGCGTTTGCGATACGACGTGCCGATACCTGACCGATACAAAAGTAACGGTAAACGGTTTTTTTATTATCTTACCTGACCGGCACAGAATTTTGGAATTCCACGAATTCCTCGGCCGTTTTTCGATATGAAACAAGAGGCTCTTATTTGTACAAGATATCTGTGCACATACAATAAGACATTCTTGCGGCATGACTTTGAAGACTATTCGCAAACCACCACGTGAAAGTTCCTATCGAGAGATGCGTTAGCTAGATATACATATGTAGAAATATAAATAATCTTGGGAAAAAGAAAACGCCGCAGCGTCCTAAAGCACGCACGTTTATCGTCAAAGTAAATTGATTTACTTGAATCTCGAACTTCTCATACAGCACAGAACATTGCAGCAATATTGCAATATTGCCAAAATATTGCAGTAACATTGCAATATTGCCGAAATGTTGCTGCAATGTTCTGTGCTGTATGGGTTGTATCAATCGCTAAATACACGAACGTTTCCCGGTATTTGTTTATACATATATCGGTGGAGAGAAGCGTGTTATCTTCCTCTCCGATTTTTTCTCCAACAAATATTTATAATGCATGCGTTTTGTAAACATAGATATGACAAAATATCACGGTAGAAATTTAAAAAAAAAAGATAGTCGTATAATGGATTTATTTATATGTATAATTGATGCGTGCATCGATGACTGCGTTGAGCATGGACAAGCGCGAACACGTGGTGTTTAATTGAACAAATTGGTCGAAATTTTATATCAATAAAGGCGATATATCAATAGAGGCGATATAGAAGAGATTTCCAGAAATTATATTATTGGAGTATAAATGTTTTTTCTTCCATCATTCGCCGAATATTTACAAATTAATTGATATTTACGTTTCTCAACGAGCGTGCGCACGTGGTGTCTTCTCTAATCTTTCTTTTTATGAAAAGGCAAGAGACGCCGTAACATCACACACCAAGAAACAAAAATAACTTTGCGAAAGAAATGCCTCAGGGCATCTTTCACAAAGTGATTTAATGTTTCAAATTCACTTATGTATACTTACTAAAATTTTTCTCTAATAACTGTCAACCTAACGAATTTCAAGAACAAGGACAATTATCGAATAGCCAATCTTTTGTCGTGTCTATTTCTCTTCGTCAGTTATTAATTTATAATTATCAAAAATATGTTTAGCATGTAGAAATATTTATCGGATGACGACATAGAATCAAATTAAGTATGTAGAGATAAAATAAATTATGAGTAAAAATGAATAAAGTTTATATGTATAAATTTGTTCTCTCTCATTTCTACCAGTTTAAAATAACATCAATGGTTTTGTGAAATCTTCACAAAATCGTAAGAAGATATTTAAATAGAGTATGGTTTATATCATAATAGATCCATATTTAGATAATATTTCTTTCTTTCATGTGTTTTACAATTGATAAATTTTAAATTTTGATCAATTTGATTGTTAATGAAACATGGATATGATAAAATTTATTCAGAAAAAACATCTAAGAAAATAAGAATAGGATAGGTATAGAAAGCTACTGTTTACTGAAATATCATAAATCCATTCCTGGAAATTCTTTAAATCGTATTCTTGATATAAATTTAAAATTAATATAAAACAACATATCTCTTTATTAGATAATTCCCCAAACTTCTTCAAATGCTGTACATAATTTACTACATGCAACGGCACCTGAGAGAGGATAATTACTGATTGAGTAGATATCTTCCGTGTAATCTGTGTTGACCTATAAATAAACAAGAATATGAAGTACAGCTTTTACATAGCTTTTAATTTATATATATATATATAATGTAGCTTTTAATTTAATATTATTTTATAATGACTTACTTGGCCGTGCGCCATAGCTCCAATTACAATAGCAATCGGATCTTCGGCAGGTACAAGTTCTCGTGGATTTAGTACTTTGCTTGCATTAAACGACATCAATATCTTACGACAACCAACTGGCAAATGATTCGTAATAGGATTCTTAATTACTTTAAGAAGCTTCATTGGTCCATCTGATGCTCTGACACCATATTTATGTAATAGTTGTACTGCAATAAAATACTTAGTATATTAATAATGAATTTACCAAGTAGAGATAGCTAGATTTATGCAACTTAGACTAATACAATTTTACTAAAGTTGTATGTAAGCAATGCAAGTACATTGTATATAAATATAATTTTGTGTGTGATGAAATAAAGATATTGTACTATGTGGAAATCACTTGTAATCCCATAGACATCGAATAAAATCTACTTATCTATCTACTAATTACATAATATATTAATAATTGATTGTCCATATTTACCCATCAGTCCAGCAAAGCGTTTGAATGTTCTTGGTATCCTGGTTTGTGGATTAATTTCTATCAATACATTTTTTTCCGTATGAACATAGACTTGCAACAATCCAGCTCGATTTAGCGGACTGTCCATTAACATTAACAGGCATTGATGAGTGATGTCTGGCCTGGATGTACCCGGATCACGATTATTTTTCTTCAGAATGTTTGTGTGATCATCGCAGTTCAATAGTTCAAAACTATTTCCAACCTGCAATTATGCAAACTTGCTATTAAAATCATAAATGCAAAGAAATAATTAATAACGATAAAAAAGCATTGTTAAATTCGTAAATATCCGATAGATATAAGAGAAAATATAACCTTACCTTCACAGATTCCAGTTGAGCATTTTCTAATATAACGATAAGACGCTTCTCTTGATTTTTTATATGACCTATTTGCAAATGTTTAGAAGCTGGATCATATTCGTAATCACTTTCGTCACGTTTTTTCCTTTTGTTTCCCATTTTACACGTTTAAGATAATTATCGAGGTTGATTTATACACATAAGACACATGTGCCACTGTATCAACGCAACTGGCTGTACACTACAAACTGTAACGGGCTAGAGTTGTTCCAAGTCATTGTTAGATGGCGATGTGATGTCACATTCGATTAGAGACCCTCTAATAAGAGTCTAGACATAAGATAGCAACCTCTGATTG
>NJRQ01000530.1:98276-120372 GCA_003063805.1 Aphaenogaster ashmeadi
GTAAAGTATAGTGTTAATTAATTAACATTTCTAGTTTGTCAACAAGTAACACACGATAAATGAGTTATTTTAATTTGAAATTTAGAGTGGACTTTCTGGGACATGTGAAAAATGTTACAATTAACATTTTATTTTTTACTGTGTAGAGTCATTTCCTTCAATGCCCGGAAGAGCGGAGAAGCGCGTACAAATAAAGCGGCTCAAGTTCCAAGCAAAACAGGCGTTTGCTTTAAATCAAGATCCTTTCCCAATCCTTGTAAAATTCCGCGGATTAGAACCAAACCACGATCCGGAAGATTCACAAGAACCTTTTCCTTACCAAATAACTCCTGTCGATTTCCAAATTAATTATCCTGATTATAAAACCATTCCCGAATCGGATCCTCGATTCGAAATCTACAGATTTCGACACCTCACCAAATAACTACCCAACCCTTTGTCCAAATCCCGGGTAGAAATAAATGTTTTAAATGTGTTGACCCAAAACGGACGATACACGACACGTACACTCCGACGTGACAGGATAAAAATTGTAAGAATAGCGTTGCATGCAAATTTGAAAAAGTGCGTTTTGAGAAAAACGCGTTTAAAGTTTTTGTAACTGATTTTGTGCGTATAAAATTGAAGTATGTTAATTTACCTTTAATCTGCGATGCCTGCTCCATAAAGCTGTCCTTCCACGAACTCAGCTGCTTTATCAGCTTCTTTTCGTTCTGATAATGAAGCTTTTCTCGCGTCTTTAACCTTGTTTGTGAGGATCCGCTCGGTGAACGTGACGCGGCGCGCATCCGCTTTTTCACAGAAATTATAACAAGTTGGACCCACAGCAAGGCTTAAAACTTCCATTACTCCCATTATACTGCCGTAACCGTCATTATAATAGCAAGTAGCCAAATCTGTTGCTATGTCGATGACTTTTTTGCCACTTCCAAAAGATTTCGGAGCTATCGACCACACAGTTGCATTAAAGCTTTCGTTGCTATTCTGAGTGAAGCCTCCGACGCATCTGGTTAAAAGTTCGTCTCTACTCAGTTTTTCGTAAATGGGCTTTATAGCTTCGAAAACTTCAGTATGCATTTCTGGCTTATGCTTATAATTAGCAACATCAGTTTTGGCCTTTGCTTTTTCATACGAGCACCATGAATCTTCGCCGGCAGGACAGAAATGATGCTGCGGGTGACTGTCGGTGGATAGCTTATGATATAGCGTCGCCCAAATCTCTTTCCTCATTTCTTCTACTGAATCTTTGTTCCGCCTTATTGCTAATCCATAGTAAACCGACAGTTCATCAATTAATTTTCCTGTCAATTTTCCCTTGCCGCCAAGACCTTTCGTATTTTTTTTTTAAGTTACACAAGCGGGTGCCCATTCGTTTTTGAACGTGGCCTACACATTCTTTTTTAAACACAGGAAAATTTCCGTACGGTTTACAATTTAGAATTCCTTTAAACGTCTTGCTGTCTCCGTCACCGACATAATAACGATATTTCACTCCATGCAGTTCTTCAGAGCAAGAGAACATTTCGACGATCGAATCCACTTCCATTTTACCGGACGATCCCTCATCGTATGCTTGACATTTGTTTGCATAATTTTCTACCCATTCTTGGTACTCAGCAGTTCCTTTTTCTTCCAGAATTCACATGCTTTACAATACTTAGATTTAATTATTACATCTAATACTTTTCCTGTGTGCCAGCCAATTAACGTAGCAATTCTAAATAGAGAAGAAAATCCTCGTTTACGCCAAGAGCCATCATCAGACACTGTCAAGCCGTCATTTTGCCCATTTTCTTCACTGAGTCGTTTTTCCTCAATACGAATCATGGGAACCTTTTTTCCCACCTACGTATAATTTATCACTCATACTGTACAAAATATTTTGGTAAACACACCAACGATGCGACGCGCACGATTTTCAGTTGAGTACTGACGGCGTCGTATAAATACAGCAACTGACGCTTTCAAAATTATTACCTGACTTAATACAGGTAGTGTCATCAGTATTATAATACCCAAAACTATTTTTCGGCAGATAAATAGGCCTATATACCTGCAGAGCGGGGAGAAAGCGGAGCCGCTCCGAATTGCCTGCAGCTGCTCACTGGCGCATAAAAGGACGCTTCATTCAATCGGCTCTAGCACTATAATGCCGTTTGAATTTCGTTCTAAAATCTTTTGCATTATATTTTTAAGACTATAAACTAATGATTTAAGCAAAAAAATCGATTTTTTGAAACCTCAGAGGTGACAGAAAGAAGAAAATTGAAAAGCTTGAACATTGTAAAAAACGCCTTGTAGAAAATTATTAAAGGAAAGAAAATTTATAATTATTCGCTGAAACTATTATAATATAATACTTTTATTCAATTTTCTTTAAGTTAGTTGATATGTAATATAAATTTAGCGTATAAAAAATTAGTGTTAGACCGCGTTCGATAATCGAATAACAGAATTGCTAAGCCGTTGTTACTAAGTGGTTCCTAGGAAATAATTCTTTTATATTTTACAAAAGTGTTCTGTCTCTTCTGCTGCGAGAAGATTTTGAACTTTTTTTTAAATACTTGAGAATTACATTCTTTTTTTCTTTTTTTTTCTACTCTTCAAAAAATATACTAATAATAATTAATGGAAAGATATTATCCGAGATCCTATCGGATGAAAAAAAATAAAAATTTTAACATATAATACATTTCAGGAATTAAAAATAATATTTTTGTTTAATTCTACACAATAAGTAACTTTATAGCCAATTATTTCCAAACAAAATTATTTTTCAATAGTTCTTATAATAATTAACATTCTGATGCATAAATTATACTTGTTTCCGTATAAGTCCGTTTCTGAATAGAGAATCGAGTTTTCATCGTAAGAACTTTTACTAAAGACAGCCTTAGCGCGGGTATGCCCAAAAGGTTAACCGGATTTGTATCAGAAATTAACGGGTACTAGGTTCCACGTATATTTCCGATAGAATCAATACTGATTTTTCACGCGGTTCTCCTCGTGTTACCGAAGTATTTATTTTCGATCGAGTACCGAGGTGTTAATGCGCGCGGCTGGCGATGCTACTCGAGGTGAGAATTACGGAGCGCGGGTTACTCAGGAAAATCCATCGACGATACGAGATGGACGATACTAGGGGTGTCGATGCTTCCAGGAACAATAAATAGTCGAAGATATTCACCGTAGCCAGACACCATTAAAGGCGGTTTTACTAATTCAATTAGGCGCTTACACGGCACTTCCATTTTAACATTACGAAGCTTTATCCACCGAATATGTTTCTTCGTACGTGATAATTCGTAGGGACACGTTGCGTGCACACCGCGCAAGAAAAAGCGTTAATTAAGATCCTTCTCTTTGAGAATTGACCATTCGGTCAATACTCCTTTGTCATTATTTTTATCCAGCTAATTATCGCGCGGATTTTCAAAACCGAACTCATTTTTGTTCATCTTTATTCTTCTAGCACCGATAGTTTTCGAACTTACAAGATTATGTTAGAATTGCCTAAAAAATTGTGAGGTCTTACATAATTTTCTAGGAAACAATATTATTTTTTACCATAACTAAAAACTTTTAAAATCATGTGTACTATCATAAAAGATAGGTCATTAATAGATTTATTAATAGAAAAGTCTTATCTTATTTGAATTGACTTATTTGGAGAAACTGTCCACTTCTTTTTCTGATTTGTAAAACGTTGAGCATGAGGCCTTTCTAAGCATCGGATCTATCTTGAGCTGCCAGAACGTCTGGACTCTGTCGTCCATGGACTTATAATTAATAACTCTCACCTGGAACTTCTCACACAGCTTGTACAGTATACCAGTTACTTCGTTTAAGAGCTCGCGGATTCGTCGACTAGCACTCTCGGCTCTCTCTCTGCGAGATCGCTGTTCATCGATTTGCGAGTTGAGTTTTGCCACTACTTCCGCGTTTCTGAAATATTTAACGTGATGTTGCAAATTAAGTCAGAGATACTGAGGATCAAACTCATAATTTAAAAGATCAGTTTTACAGATATCGTATATAAGATGTAGAACCAATTTGAAAGCGGATTTTTTAATGCAAATTTAAAATTCTAAAGCAAGCAAGCTCTTACGTTTTTAATTTAAGTGGATTTTATAAATTATGAATTTGACTCATTCCATGATTTCTCTTTAATTCAGTAAATTAAACAAATATAAATATGAAAGAAAGCCCATATCGGTCGCGGCGGATCTTGGTGCCTAATAATAATTATTTTTGTGAATTTTCCTACTCATGCGAACTGCGCGCCGCAAGTTTGTCGGTCTTGAAACACAATCCTTACATGAAACCGAAATTAATTCACATGTTAAATTGACAAGCAATTTAATAATTTTGATGCTAACAAGCATCTATAAGATCCCCCTACCCCGAAAAATTAATAAATCTAAATTAATAAATTAATAAATCTAATTAATAAGTTTTTTATGAACTTGTTATCAATTTTTGCTCTTGAAAAAACTAACTGTTCGGCGCTCTTCGTTTCCGAAAATTTCCTCGTCTCTATCTCGACATTGAGCTCTTGTCTCTTCTTTTCCAACACCATCTTCTCCTGCTCCGTGGCCGTTCGCATTTTCTGCAGACTCTCTTTGGTCGCCTGCTGACCCAGAAACCGGTTCAGAACTTCTTCGGACCTGGACACTCCGGTGGCGCTCCGCAACTTGGCGAACGCCTCCTCCAGTCGCGTCAACTCGTCCTTGATCATGTCCTCTTGTACCTGTACGCGACTTTTCCCACGTGTTTCGAAGTCGTCCCGCGGACGAGTATGGAATATCATGCGTTCCAGCCGCTCCAATTCCATCTTTCGTTCTGACACGCGCTGCCTGATTACGTAGAAATGTCAAATGCTAAATTATACTCGCAGTGAAAATGACTGCATGATAAACTTATAACTACTATAAATTACTGCCTATGAACTACTTGTAAGAGACTCGTTAGGAATAGACAAAGATCTTTCGGGATAAAACGCATTGAGCATAAAGCTCAGCATGAGGCTGTTCCAGGATATATCGGTATTAACGATAAACTTTATCACGAAACTCTTCCGGGCATATCACTTAAGGGGAGGAGAAAGTCTATCGTTAACAGAACTGTGATTAGAAGATGTGGTCGCAGTAGCGTCTGCAACAGTAAATTAATTTTTGAAATGTAAAGCTATCGTTCCTGGACCTGAACTCTTTGATGACAGAGTCGCGTCTTTTGCTGGAATTTGTCTCCTCAACCTCCTCTTTCACCAGGGTCTCTTGAGTGCTATCTTTTAATTCTATAGCTTCCTCCTTCACTCCCTGTAATCAACGGTGGTATTAAGCGAAATTCATCGAAGCATTTCTATTACTCGTTTCATTACTAGCTGTTACTCTCCTCGTGACCTTGCCTGTAAACGTTTGATCTCGTTTTCTTGTTGCCTTATGCCATCTTCCAAATCTTTTAAGGAGGAAGCGTAAAAGACAGATTTCTCTTTTAACTCGGAGCAGACAGAACGATATTTCATTCGCGCGATATTTGCCTTAATTTGCATCATTCGAATATGCTCCAACTGTACTTCCAAAGTCTCGATTTTCTGCGCAGGTAGAAGAGTGTGCTTATAAAAATCATCGCTTACGAAACATGTCGCAAATTTAAATTAAATTACCTTCTTCATAGGATTTTCCGTCTTCTTTTTGTACACGCAATTACCGCGTCTATGCGCCAATTCTTTGCTTTCTGTTTGCAAAATGTTCAAAGTATGTTCGTGCTAATAGGATGCAGACGTTAATACATTTAACATCGTCATACATCAACTGTCATACTTCGAGACAATATAATTACTCACCTTCTCTTTTTCATACTTAATTAGGTCTAGTTTCTTCCGTAGACGTACATTGTTTTCACTTGCCGTGGTTATAATCTCTTCCAAATTGCATTTGTTCACGCAAGCTATAGAATCGCGACTGAGCAGAGCTGCGCGTTCCATCGCTTCTTTATTCTAAAAGATTTAATATTAGTCCGTAAAAGCTAATATTAGATTGTTTATTTTTTCTTTTCTTTTGGCAATCCACGTTACATTTTTCGCTCCTGCATATTTCACGTAAAGTTCTTTGACTTTCTTCTTGAGATCATATATTTTTTGAGCGTTTTCACGTTTCTTAGCATCGTATTCCTCAAAATTAGCCTTTCTTTGGCCCTCTGAAAAAAATATTATTATTGTATGTGAAAGATTGCAAAAAAACGTGTATGTTTATAATAACGATTATTTAATAAACGGATTTAATAAGAAGTATAATCTTTTTCCCTACAATTACACCTTTCGCTTCAATCGTTATTAATCATTTTAATAAATTGCTGACGGTACGCGTAAAAGTTGCATTACAAATAAACAATTATTAAAGGACAAGAATAGTTGCTGAAAAGTTTCTGTAATAACAGCTCAGAACTAATTATAAGACACGTAAATCGAAATCTCACTAGTGCTTGATCATGAATCAACCAGTTATCCGAGTGTACACTATTTTATATGTTCATTCACACATACAAACATACGCTTGCAACACGACAAACCCTAAGTACGTTAATGATATGCTGCTATCGTTTTCCTAGGTGACTTTAAGGAAAAAGAAAATGGAAAAAATCAAGCCGTATGCGGTCGCTCGCACGAGCGAACGAGCTCGGGTGATACGTTAATTCGATCTCTGTCACGGGAAATACGAACGTGTCTCGACTTAAGAAGAATCGTAAAACTTGACCGGCGACTATTACTGCCTAGAGCCACGTGCGTAAGTATGGTAGATAAAACGGCAACTATATAGCAGCACTCTGAGAAGTGACTGACTGGGTTCAGAAAATCGAGTATACAACGATAGATAAACCTATTCAGCTGTCCTGATTCCCTGTAATGGCACGAGATCTTTAAAAGCCAATCTATTCAATGCTCGTCACTATCGAAGCTGCTTATTATTTGCGTCGGCCATCCAGCGTCGGCTCATTAATGCGAACGTAAACACGCTGCAAGAAGCTTACGCAAAGGGATTCATTCGTGATAACTTTCATTTAAACAGAAATTCCGTTGATTAGTTATTCGTTTAGAAAATTGCAAATTAATTGATTAATTAATTTGCGAGAATTATTCCATAAAACTAACGATAAGATTCTAAAACAATTGTAGTTTATAAAATAATATAAATAAATAAAAGAAAATATAAAAAGAAAATGTACTATAAAAGAAATTGAGTTGAATTATTAAAGGAATAATAAAATAATGAAGATAAAAGATGCATGTGCGGGCGCGCGTGTGCGTGTGTATGATGTGTGTCCCATTATTACTATTATATATGACTTAACTAAATTTAAACTTTCTTTGTACCCGTACAAAAGATTATATAGTTTTAGTTAAATATTATTAATATAATTTAAATGAAATGATTTAACATAATAGTAATTTAACAGAAAAAATGTATGTACAGAAAGTCACACACTGTAATATCAATAATCAATAAATAAGTATTTGATTTTTTTAGTCATATTTAATATAAATATCTCGTTGTTAAAATATTGCCTCTTTAAAATATTCCAGGTAACAAACTTTCTATACTATAGATATTCTTCATTTACATGTAGGAAATTGGAATGATCGCATGCTAACCACATTTTTTGCAAACCTCTCCACTGTATTTAACAGCATGATAGTCTTTCTCGACCAATGGACCAATTACGCAATGGAAATGCAATCTTTTCGCGTTGTCCTATAACACGCAATCTAATCGATCGTATCTCATCTGATTTTGCTCCCCTTTTTCATTCTACTTTTATGCCACTATTTTTATCTACGCGAGATACCGTCCCATCTCGGATACTGGTTATTCCAGTTCGACTTGTTCATATTTATCATTGTATAATACGATCACGATCCTGAAATGTCAGTGAGCTGTCTCTTTTTGGCACGCCTTGCTCTGTGGTGTAACAAATATCTGAATATTAAAATACATGGTGTTTCACTTTTATATTGCATTACAACGCATTATTTCTGGACTGCAAATATTTTGATTATTTTGAAGTCGAGATTTATATTTGTAGTCTTTCAACTTTTAGCATATATCTTTATAATAAAATATCAATAAATATCAATAAAATCAATAAAATATCAAATTTCTATTCAAGTTAAATTAATTAAAAATGTTTTCGTCTTTAGCTTCTTTTCTAATTCAATTTTATAAGAGCTTGTTATTTTTAATCTCTAATTAAAAAAATAAGAATTAACTTTAAGCATTCAATAAAACTTTCATCATTACAAAGTGAAGCGATGGAAGTAGCACACCCTGTATAAGAATAAGATCTGACTCTGCAGTTTTGTTGTAGAGCAATTTTGCAGCGTTGATTCGTGGAGGGTTGTCAGACACGATATAAATTAGCGAAGAATGTTTTGTGTAATTTGAGTTGTTACCTGACAACTGGATTTTCTTTTTGATTTCGACGATCTTTTTATTGAGCTCGTTCAGCTTATTCTCGGCGGCGGATAGGGTCAGATGTTCGGACATGTTTTCGTGAATGAGAAAGGGTGTCCACATGGAACATCGTATCGACCTAATAATGCCGTTCGTTGTCCGGACGACTCGAATCTGATTCTCTGGCATCGTATTTCGAAAATTGACGTTATGTGAAGCGCATAATTTGAATAATGAAGGAAAAATAAAATTACCAAGGATTAACTTATTATGGAAATTAATTACTAAATCGCTTACATTTTTTAAAATAAAAAGTTATTATCTATCTATCTATCTATCTATATATATATATATATATATATATATATATATATATGTGCCTGATGTCTGTCTGTCTGACCGCGAACTACTCATTCATTAATGGTCCGATTTTCTTGAAACCGGTCTCAAAATTCTTCAAATTTTTCGGGGATTGTGTTCGCATATTGCGTCTTTAAATCACCATTTTTAAGGATAGAAATTTAATTACAAGGTAGTATTAAGTAAAAAAGTGATGTGGAGTAGCTATACATTTAAAAAAATACAAATACATGTCAACTATTCAACTAATTTCTACTGTATTTGTGTCAGCGGGAAACTAGTTGATTGGACTCTATAAAAAAAATTCTTTTTGCCGACTGCCACTCGTGCATCGCATTATGAATGTCCTGGCATGAGACCACGTAAAGCGTTTTTAAATGGCCCAAAGAGATGGTAATTGCTTGGTGAAAATTCGGACGAGTAAAGTGAATGTAAGAATTTTGAAGTTCATATCGCATGCAGCTCAATCCTGATAGCATTTGCAGTGTGAGGTTTGGCATTATCTTGCTGGAGGCAAACGCCTTTCGACATGAGATCATGATGCTTTTTTCGGGTCGCTGGCCTCTGATGGTTTTGCAGGAGGTCTCAATAACTTCTGTTGGTCACAATTTGACCCTTAGACCAGAACGTTCATGACGCGGTACATGAGTGGCGTGGCAGTCGGCGAAAAGAATTTTTTTCTTGTGTCATCCAATTATTGGTTTTTCTGTAGATACAATAAATTTAAAGGATATTACATTGAACAGTTGATATATAATTTTTTAATTCTTTTTAATACATAAGATGCTCCAAATCACTTTTGCGGTTTTCAGTTGACTTTATTATTTACATTTGACTTTTGTAACAAGTATATTGATTAAATCATCATTCACACTTTGTTAAAAGGCATTTATAGTTACATGAAATATTATACATATTGCTGTTACGTCCAGACTCCAGGATTCGAATATTATTCTTTTCGAGGAATAATATAGGGAAAATAGTGGAAGAGGTATTTGGAAGGACGTAACGAAAACCCTCTCGCAGGTAAACGCACGTTGAGATGCGTGCTGCGAGTCGAACGCACACTGAAAAAAAAATTCTTGGTAAACTTGTGAGATGCATTTAGTAATACTTTCTTTTGAAGTATTTGATTATTATTACCGATTATAATAATAATAACAAAACGTTTTGTAATAATTATAAACATTTGTAATAATTATAAAAGAACAAATTTTATTTAGTTGAGCCAACTAAATAAAATATATACTTATAATAAAATATATACTTATTATACGTTTAGTTGAAACTTTTCACCAAACGGCTTGTTATTATTATAATCGGTAATAATAATTAAATACTTCAAAAGAAAGTATTACTAAATGCATCTCACAAGTTTACCAAGAATTTTTTTTCAGTGCATGTTTAAAGCTCCGGATATGGTCAACGTCCCGTAAGGACACTAGGACACCATCTGTGAGCAGTGCGGTTGTTGGTCCTTTTATTTAGGTCAGAGAATCGAATCTCTTTAACCTGGGAGTGGACCTCGTGCGATCAAATAGGGGAGGAACGAACGAAAGAGGTCAAAAGAAATTAGAGAGGGTTTAAAACATTAACAAACATTTATTAATAATTACTAACAATAAGCCAAGTTGAGAACATTGTTTCTATTTCTTAAAGGTACTAAATTACGTTAAAAGGTACTATAATTTTACATTTACTTTTCTGGTGCATGTTGTGTACGTGTGGGTGTATATGTGTATGTGTGTTTTTCGCGGGTGTTACATAGGTTCGGAGAGAGCCGGCCAAGAAACTTATGGGGGGAGTTCTAACTTCTGGGTTTTTATTACAATATGTACATGTGGGGTATTCTATCTAAAGTGTCCGTGTTAGGTGTATAGGTTTGGCGGAGATCGGTATAAAAATTAAAGTTAATATGATTTCTACCTCCTCTAATATCACAGTAGAGCGAGGAAATCTATTTTATATATATATATATATATATATATATATATAAAACACTGACCGGAATCAGGTATGGATAATGTTCCCCGGGAATGTACACCGGGATGACGTCATGAGGCCTGAGCCTCGTCATCTGTTTCCTGAGCTCGTTAAGGTCTAACCCGTGGGGCCCAACGGTGTACACTCTGTCGGGAATGGGATCAGTATGCTGGGGAAATTGATGGGTGAAATCGGCGAAGGAGCCTTCACCGAATCTACCAGAGGGGTCTTGTGGAGAATTGGGAACTTCTTCGAGGAATTCCACGCTTGACGTGGAATTTGTTGGGGAAGAGGGAAGATGTTCGGGTTATTCCGGAGGGAACCGTTGCTCAAGAGGGGAAGGGGAGCATCGGGATTCGATGTCTCCCGGGGTTGCAGGTGATTCTTCTACGGCGGAAACTGGCGGCGGAATATGACGGCTCGGGGAATGGAGATAAGGTGCGGAAGGATTCCGGGGAAGGTGCCAGGTCAGGCTCGGATGCGCCTAAGGTTTCGCGCCTTATTTCTGTTAAATATTGTTGAAAAGCTAGGTCTAATTGGCGTCGCGCTGCCTCTCGCGCTTCCCGACGCGCCCGCCTGTTTCCGCGACTTCGTCGGTGATTTTTCTTTGGGGCTTGGGTGGAACTCGCGAGCAAACCGTGGACCACTGATGACCGAACAAGTTTTAGTAAAGGAAAACCGGATGTGATTATTATTACAATTTAAAAGACTTACTTTTGAATGGAGCTTTAGAAGGAGTTGACAGGCCCAATATCTCACTTAAGTCTCGCTAGGTGAACCCTGAGACTCGGTTCTTATTGATGCAGCTGATGAGTCTCGGTCGAATTTGGCACACGCGCACTAATTTTAAGTAAAACTTGGATAAATCCTGGGTGAGTGTGACCAGAGTGAGTTCCGCAAAGAGCGACCAAAAAAGGAGGGGAGAGTCCCGAGATGTCGCGGTTTATAGGGATTTATACGGATCTTTAGGGGATGGATTTGGATTTCGGGAAGAATACTTGGCGCGAATCGGGTTTCGCCAGTGTCTCAGTGCGACCTGGTTTCTGACAAATCAGATCAGAGTTCATCAGAGTCGCAAGTTGGAGGAAATTCGGGGGGTTCCACAAATTTGCTTTAACTAAACAATTTTAAGCTTCAAGTGTTGGTTTTCTTCTTATGCATATCCATTATATGGATGTTTGCGACCATGTTCCATGGTGTCTGTCTTGGCAAAGGTACTCTCAGTGGTTGCCATTGCCTTCCGAGAGGTGGTGATCAATTAAAAATATGATATGTTCTGGGTGGATTTGAACCTGGATCTTTGGCACAGAAAGCAGACGCGCAACTCTTACGCTACGATCACCACCTTCGTTAGGTTTAGTTTTAGAGGGGGTTTTTAGAAAATTCTCCGCCAACCTACGCGATTTTTGGGTTGGCGGTTAGCCATTGGCGAGCTTGAGATTAAATTGTCTCCATCCTGTATTTAGGAGTGGTAGACATCACTTTCCTAGCGATTCTTCGGAAAATATTACTTGGTCTACCTCCCCCCTCGTCGGCGATTTCTCTTTTATTAGTATGCAAACATGGGTCTCCAGCACACATCAGAATCCACGTTTGCAAGTATTAAAAAAAAGGAAAAGGGTCGGTTGTGCCCTGGATTATCATTTATTGCTGCAATTTTCCTATAAGGCGGAAATCCCTGCTGTCCCGCATTTGTTAGCAGAGATCACAGAAACTTCCGCCGCGCGTCTAGACACAACTGCGTTACAGGATTTCTCGCGACATCCTATATTCAAACCGAGAGCAATAAAATAAAAAAATTATCTTCGAAACCAACGAGAGAAGAAATATTGTTGGGATCAAACTCGCTCGCCGCTCGGTAACCGTCACGTTCCAAGTATTTTTTCTGAGTGTGTCCTTAGAAGAAAAAATTATTCTACGATTTTCGATAGAGAGAAATCGTGGAGTCCGCAGGACGTAACATTGTTATAAATTGGTGTAACTAGATTACTTAAAACTTAATTTTTTTGCTTTTCCGTCAAAATTATGTGAAAGAAAAAAACATAGCGTTCCTTTATAATTTACATCGTGTTATTTTGATGAGGAAATTTCTGTGAAGCTGTGTGTGATGATGCGTATAATTAAGCGGCTATCTCCATTTCTCCATCTGCTTTGTTTTCAATGACGAATCTCACCAATTGGACGCCAACCGCCGTCGCGCTCCACGGGACAATTGTACCGTGGCCGCGCTACGTCGTCGTCGCAAGGCGCAGATGTTTGCAGTTCGATGATAAGGTTAATGGCATCATTAATAAGGCCAATGGGAAGCGCGTGTTTGCAGCTCCGTGCATGCATCTCGCGTGCTGCGGGCACAAAGGGGTAGAGGAGATTATTCGTAAAGACCCCTGCCTGCCTTCCTTCCCTCTTGCTTCTCCGGTGGAGTACGGTCTTAAGACCGGGTTCACCGAATTATAATTCCGCATTTGTATTCGTTAAGGCGCCCGACGGTTAAGGCTATAGCCGCGATGAATTTCGCGTTACACGCAATCAAGCGCGGTCGGGCGTTAATTAATGATCAGGCGCGCTATATGCTCCTCTCGGTGCGTCGACCGCGACTTGTTGCATATCGGCGCCCGGGGCATCGTAACCGATTGCTTTTTGCAGCGCAATATCCACCACGTAAGAGACAGATATCGGTGATAATACTAGTATCGACACTGATTTCATCCTGATCATTGCTTAATGTGACCCGAGAGACATCGACGCTCGATGAAAGGCTTGAACCGCTATGTGTCACAGTTTCATACATTCGCTCGTTTTACCATTGCGGTAGTAGTCAACGCGTGAGAGAATTATTCATTAAGTTCATAGAAATACAAATATTTTGATAGCTTTAATCTTTTGGCTGTCTGGCAGAATGTCTTAGAGTGGTTATTTCATTATATATTATTTAATTATTAAGGTAGTTGTCTCGCGACAGTACAAGCCAAAAGTATACTCTAACTCAACGCCGACTACCTACCGCTACGTACGGTTACAGGCTGAAAACTTTTGGGTAATTCTATCCCTCTCACACAAAACAAAGCGCCGCGCGCCCCTCGGCGGCCAGCAAATCGCTCCTCTACGTCAAATAATCGTGAAATTCGAGATCTTTTTAGTATTGTATTTCTAAAACTAAACGGTCAATAATTTTGGTTTTTTTTACTAGTATTCCTAAAGTGTCTTTCTATTATACATTCGTTTTTCATCACTGTGTTATGGTGCGTTCTAATTGTAAAAATTCAAAATACGAGATTTTCATACACTTTGTATGCGATACAAGGGAAAAATGCAATTTTTGATTGCAATTATCTCGTGTTCGGGACGGTCAATAATTTTTAAATTGCACAAACGTGTAGATATCACATTTATATTAACGTACAGTTAAATTTTCAAATATTTCTTGTGAATTGCGATTCGCGAGACAACTATCTTAATTTACAATGTGTAATTACAGTAAACTGCAATTACAATTTACAGTGCATAATTACAATAAGTATATAATTATATTGATTTTTTAGTAATAGATTTTTAGTAATAGATTACAGAGAAAACACAAAAATATTTTTAGAAAATTTAAAAAGAAGAGAAAGAAAAATATATTATCAGAGAATTTATAATCAAAAAATTAAAAAAAATTGTGCTCTCTATAGTTCTTTGCATTCTTATTTTTTTAGAATTCTTGTATAAGAAACATGATTAAATGCCTAATCGTAAAAATTCAGAACATTTTTCATGCCTGCGGTCTAATTAAGGCTGACTATTCGCACGCAATTAAGGTAACATCATAGAAAAAGAAATATCAGGTATTAATTAAAGACATCTTTCACATGAGATATAATGGGATCCGTCGTTAAGGATCCGTGAATAAAGCGCCACATTAATTATTCCGGTTCAGTGATCAGCCATTTTTCGATAGAGACACACAATATGAATTGCTTACAGTAGTTCAACTTTTAACTCCAATATTTACGTCTAGCGTTTAACAATTATAAATTGATTTAAATTTTCTTAACCAATTTCCTTACGTAAATATAATTAACTTCTTTTTAGAACATTTATATATAACTATGACAATCAAAAGTTTATAATAATTTTAAGGTAAACGCAACAAACGTACATACATGCTATCATTTCAAATAATATTATTTCTAATGGCCGCGTTCAGCAGAGAAAGCAGCTTTGCAACTGTTGTAAGATTCTTTAAATGATTGGTTCTTGCCTATAGTTCCTCCTGGATCTAAATGTATAAACCAATCATATTAAAAAATTTTACAACGGTTGCAAAGTTGCTTTTTCTGCTGAAGGCAGCCATTAACATACAAAAATTCTTGTTAATAAAATTGAGCATATATTGATAATTTTTCGCGATATAATTTTTTAATAACATCTCAGTATATTATAAATATACGCGAGTCTTATCCTCGCTTCGATCCGACAACATTTCCATAGAATAAAAGTTCTCGCTCGAGCCGTTCTCGGCGGGTTCGAATCATCCCCTGAAAAATTTTCGAACAACTTCACGCAACACACGAAGGGGCGAGCGGAGGTGTGCCGCGGTCGGTGTGCCGTTGTATCCGCGCGCTGATTGGCCGCCGCGGTCGGCCATCTCGCGGCGGCGCAGCGATACAGCGCGCGGTGGCAGGTGCGCGCGCACCTCGGAACTACTTTCAGCGCGTTAAGCGAACAATAGGGATCCCAGAAGTGTTTCGGACGCGGTCGTGTTCGTTTACGTCGTGCCGTATGCTTTTTTTCCCCGTAACCGCGCGAGCACGCCGTGCACACTGGGACCCGGTTGGTGACCGTATCCGCTGGTGACGCGCGTCGCGGACGATGCGCCCGGTCGAGTGACGGCGCGCGGTAATACACTAATACCGAACAAGTGTTCGTCGCGCCGGTGAGTGTTCGTTCGTTCGTTCGTCCATCCGTTCGTTCGTCCGTTCGTCCGTTCGTTTCCAGAGTGTGTGCGCCCGTGCTCCCTTCCGATGAGTGTGTGTCTACCCGACGTGTGTGGATAACAACAAAAAAAATATATTTACGGCACCATGTCGCCGCCACGGCCAAAATTGGATTATGCGCTCACGGTCGGACCGTTGTTGCTCGCGTTGCTGGCGTTCACCTGCGTTCTGCCCGCGGTATTCGGTGAGTACGAAACTTTGGATATTCGTGCGCCCCGCGACCGGATCCGCCGCGCTCGCACATGTCGCGCGCTCGCTGCTAGGCAACAGGATCGCGGAGCGACGCCGAGCGCCGGCGCGTTGGACGCGTCGCGGCGTCGTCGTCGCGTCGGCCGGTCGGCGGCTCTCGTTTACACGCGCCTCGGCGCGTCGACGCCGATCTCGTCGTCCTCCCCGACAGGATCGCCCGGCCGCTTCGTTTCCCTCGACGTCCGACATTACCGTGCTCCGTCTTGGTTCCCTTACTATCTGTCTTGAAAATGTCGACCGCCACCGCCGATCGCGTGCGATCGGGCTTCAGTTACACCAACTCCGCTATTCTACGGAGATCCTCGATGCGAACGATCGTCATTTCTCGAGACGACCTCCAAACAGTCTAAACATCGCATCGATGCAATTTTCCTTTCTTTACTTCTATTTACTCGTCGGATCGCGGCGCGAAAGAACGCGCCTCGCCGATCTCCTCGCGTCAGACAGGCCGATAGGTCGATGCTGTCAAGCTGACAGCGGAGGCGAGCGTGCGAGCCGTTTCGGAGCGACGCTCCGAACGGACGCACGTGATGGTGTGTTTAACAATACAGCGGTGCTCATTCGCCCCGCGGCGTCAAGATACGGGGCCCGCGTGTCCTCGTCCGAGTTGGCAGTCCCTGAGGGACAGGTGCCCAGCCCCAGCTTTCCAGGAAGCGAGCCATCCCTTCTTCTGTGCGTTAACACGCTCCAACTCGACATTTCGCTGCTCCCTCCCGATATTTTGCGCACGGAACGGGGGCCGCGGCCCCCTTCCGCGGGAACCGTATCCTGTTTTGACCCTCTTGCGATTGAGGCGTATTCGATGAGCACGTTTGTGACCTGGGGTTGTCGAAAAATTGCACGAAAGGCCCGAGGAAATAATGTTATTATTATTTGATTGTTTTTTTATTATCGTAATTTGTTACACGTTGTGCAATAAATTGTGCAATAAATAATTTATATAGTTTGTTACAGTTTTTGTATAATAATTGCCGTTAAGAATTAATAGTATAAAAATATAATTATGTTAATTGTGTTAATATTTATGTTTGTATTTATCTCTGGATATATAGGAAATAGTCGTAATCACGAAATTATAATTTGTCGATTAGAGATGTTACTAATATTTTCAATAATCAATTCTTTTACTTAAAGCTATGGTCCAAAATGAGGTGCCATTGCTGGCAAATAATCATGTTTCTTTCCACTAATTGCTAGATGGGATTTGATCTCTTAGAAGCTGTTAGATAATTTGGAAGTGTTTATTACGGATTCGGTTAATTATGGATTAACGAAACATATAATTTGTATCGATAACGGTGCAAATTCATTGGTATTGCAATTTCTAAGCTATAATAATACGTTTGGTCTGGAAATTAGGTAAAGACAACATGCGAATTCTTGCTAAGTGCCACCGTGCGTATTTCGGGAAAAAAGAAAACCCGTTGGATAGATAACAGCCGAAACGCCCTATTGAATCACCGAGGTAACTCGTCGTGAGAATTTCGCGTTTCTTACATCCGAAATCAAACGCTTTACCGTGCGCAGTAATTCGCAGAATATTGCGATGATTTGGCAGAAACGGAAACGACACTTGTGAGAACGTGACCTTTCGTTGTCGAAGTAGAGGAACTTGAAACTGTATTAACATTAAACCAACGTGAAATTAATCGATGCAAAATATCAGAATCCATTATAAGGAATCGTTTATAAAAGCGAGATATTTATGGATTTGGAGCGATTATCTTTAAATACCTCACGAATGCACAAAAGGGTGATTTAACGTTTGCGATTTTTAATCACCTATGCATTTAAAGAAAAAACGAAATATGAATAAATAAAACAATTTCTTGATAGAGTTCAATTAATGTATATCTTCAAAAATTGGATGAATATCGTTTGGGAATTATAATTCGATAATTTTTTCTGTCTAAACATGTACAACGAGAGTTAACGAAGGATAATTGTTTACCTTTGGTAAATTTCTATCTTGACTTTTCGCCAGGACATAAATCGCGGTTTAACGTGACGTAATACTTACGTCGATGCAGTGAGTATTGCCGCGTATATCGTTGTAAAATGGCGAGTAAGGAAAGTCGGTAAAGTCCAACGGGAAAGACAGGAGAAAATAATTAAGATTCATTGGTGTTAATGATTGTTTTGCATTGTCTTATAATCAAACCATAATTTAGTATTTTGAATTATCAGTAGACCTTTCCAATAGAATCATTCGTCTGTTTTATCTTCCTGTCGTATCGTATATGATATATGCCTTTTAATTCTTTTTTTTTCAATTGATTATACTGATAATTATCGTTATAATATTTTATTTCTTGGACATTCACAAAACGAGAGTAGATTTCGCTTCTAATTTGGGTTTTCTACATGAATATGACTTTTAGATCTGTTGCATAAAAGATATTGTATGTATATGTATACAATTAGTGATAAAATATAAACAATAAGAATTTGTAGTTATTAATACAAGAATACATTTAATCATGTTTATTTCAATTCTTTTATTTTGATGACTCTTTAAATAGAATTATAATTTTTAATATTTATAAAGTAATGCGGCTAAATTTTATAATACTCGATAAGAATCAAATTAAACTTAGGCTTTATTCACTTTAAACAATATAATTACAAGACCGCGAAGTGTATTAAACAATTAAAATCGAGAACGGCCAAATACGGTCATAGCAGATCTTAGTGCTCATTTAATATTTTACGTATGATTTTTCTAGTTTTCTAGAAAAATCATACGTAAAATTTTCAGTTCTTTTGAACTATGCGCCGTTACTTTCGGACTTAAAACGCAGTTCTTGAAACCAGAAAAGTAATATCACAATGATACTGATACTATCAAGCATCTGTGAGATCCCCCCTTCCCATCCCATCCCGAAAAATTTATTCACTTTACCTACGATATATCTCGTACATCGATTTTAAATTAAGGAAACTTGAATGGAGATATCGCATCAATAATTTTGAAGAGAATAATCTTTTCTCGTATAATGTGTAGTCGTTAACTTTTTATAGCATTTAATTGCTTTTGTATTTCAAATTTGTACTTTACTGGCGTATTTCGGCCCTAAAAATTGGGCAACAACGTCTACAGCGGATATCGCGTGAACGCGAGAATATTCTGCGATTCGACCGGCTTGATAGTCGTTCCATGGAATCGAGCGAAGATCTCGTCCCAAGGCTCGTTCACTATACATACATATATCTCGCGATACTCTGGATGCGGCACGGCTGTGGCGGTGGCGGCGACGGCGGCGCACTCCAGACGTTCGCCGCTCTTATGTTCTCAGGCTTTCTCTTCTCTCTCTCCTTAGAAACTGATCCGCCCGGGCTTAACGTGCTTTCACACGAGACACGCCGCGTTCGCCGCCACGCGAGACAGACGCGGTGCAGGGGTTACATTTCGCGAATATTAAAACACTGTCGTGTTCGCGGAATGCCGCCGACTCGGGAAGTATTGGATCCGCCGCATTGAAATCGCCGGGATATGGATCGCGTCGTTTGCGAAAGTCGCGGTACGACTTTTAAACGAGCGGTTCTATCGTGGAGTACCGTTTACTTGCGAACGATAATGCGTTGAAAGTGGCGTAAATAAATCTTCGAGAGATTTCTATAAATATCTGTCCGCCTAAAATGTTGCCGTATCATTTCGCAAATAAACGTTATTACCATCATATTGCGGATACATATTCCATATACGTTACAGTAAATTTCGAAGTCATTCCCCTTTCAAGAAACAAAAATCACGTTGCAGGCGCCAGTCTATAATTAAAAAAGAATATTTTCCGGTTTCGTAATAGAGGTTTGATTTGCATTTCAGCTTCGCGCGCGTTAATTGAAAACTCGATGAATTAAAGTCGACATGTTTAGCATAACTCGTAGCGCGTTGATTTAGTCCATTTCATATCTTCGTAAGCGATAAGCGTAAGTTTAATTAAAAACTCTAATACGCTCGACGTGTTCCCCTTTTTGCGCGTGACGACGAGCTAACTATAGACCGGTGATACAACATGCAAGAAGTACTGCAGGAAATCGGCTCGATACCACTCCCGGGACATTCGAAACCTTCGTGCGACTTAGAAACCGTCGTCGTGCGATCGACCTGCAACCGGTTTCTCGTTCCCTTTCATCGGTTCAGGCCGGCACACGAGCTAGCCCGGGTTCTGCACACGTGTGCAACCAGCCGTGCACAGCCACACACGCACGCGAAATGCGTGCACAGCGATGTGTATGCATAGCTGCTCCCGCTTTCGTTTCCATTGACTCGCGCGCGGTATTTTGCTAATCTCTCATCCAAGTACAGAAGATGCTGCTGCGTCAGCTGTTGTCCGTTGCTACATCAGTTTGGTATCGTTATTAGTATTATGTGTGCCTCACAATTGAAGCGTGTTACGTAATTTGGGACCACGTGACATTATCATAAACCGAAAAACTATTGAGTAATAAAGGCAATCTTTTAACCAACTTTCGATTAAAAATTAAAAATTCGATATTACCAAATCCTGATGTTAGAGGATTCAGATTATGTGAACTAGGAGTAAGTCAATTATTTTTTAGGTATAGATTATAGGCTGCGTTCGGGGAGACGCTATTAGCGCTAACAGCGTCGTCCTATCTTTGTCACCTATTGAAAGTTAAACAAGGACAGAGCACGCTCATAGCGCTAAAAGCGTGCTCGCCGAACGCAGTCATAGTGTCATCAAAATAAAAGAAGGAAGTATTTTCTCTATATATAGTTCAGACTATAGGTAGTTTAATGTTTTTCCTTCCTCCGTCGAGATTAAAGACCCTCGGCGAATGGACGCAGACCTACGTGCCTTCTAATCCAACAGTCCTCACATTTTTCCTTTCTGCCTGGTCATTCTTTTCCTTCGAGGGAGAGAGGATAGGAAACGGTCAGGTATCTTGCGGCATCTGCTAACTAAAAGGGCAAGATCTCCGCGTCGCTGTCCTATCGAGAACCAACCCGGGTATTTGCATTCGTCCCCGTGCTTCTCGCTGGCGTAGATGCCTCTAGCGTAAAACCGCATAATTAAGGACCCTCGCTACCGCACATGTCCGTCCGTCCATCCATCCGTTCTTCCGTCCGTTTCCCGCTGCCAGTTACGTCGTCCCGGAAAGATCCGAGAGGGGAATCTCGGGGTATCGCGGAAGGATCGAGGATTGTGCCGTCAGTCAACGCACGGGACGGCGACGAGTCCTTATAGAGGATCGCGCCAGGATCTGTACCTCGCGTGAGCGCTATGCAGATGCCGAGAGGAGCTCAATTCGCGAGATTTTCAGACAAGCAGCAGAAGCTGCGATCTTAGAGCGACGATTAGATGTCCGCGCCGATGTCGAAGCCGAATCCGCTGTCTCGATTGATCGATGCAAATTCCGCTCGCTGTTTTTATCATTTCGTTGGTAGATGCCCGAAGGATTCTGATATTTTTTATTTGTATACGTTATTCCTGGTAATGCTACCCAGGTAGAAATCAGTCTTAGAAATGCGAGATAAACATTGTGGCTAGCTAGTTTTTTCAATGTTCGACTGGCACTAGCTTGGTTCTGGTTCGTCTAATTAATATTGAGATACCGAGTTTCGGCGAGCCAGCACCTAGCATTGCATTATCCCGCAAGGGCGACTCTCGTGGTGGCGATATTTCGCTAGCTTGTACCTTGCATAACTTACACCGCCTCCACTACATCGCTAAAGTACCTTGCTTGTAGGTATTTGGTCCGGCTCAATTCAAGAATCGATTATATGAGTTTAATCTCTCAGGAGATGATTTCAACAATAAAATAAAACGCTAGTAATGCTGAGATAGTAC
This sequence comes from Aphaenogaster ashmeadi, assembly GCA_003063805.1. Lineage (NCBI taxonomy): Eukaryota > Metazoa > Arthropoda > Insecta > Hymenoptera > Formicidae > Aphaenogaster > Aphaenogaster ashmeadi. The sequence goes on from NJRQ01000530.1 coordinate 120,111, forward strand.
TGTATCATTCCTTTGGTTGTTAAAATTATAAGAGGAACAGTATATTGTATGGCAAGGGAGAGAAACAGGCCATTCCTATCGAGTGCGAAGTTTGACGCGCAAGCCGCAACAAAGTGTTTTGTACATCTTGAAAAAATTTCTGTCGAGAAACACAGCAACGCAGTACACAGCAACGAAGAAGATGAAAAATAAATACGTAATGAAAATGAAAAATTCTACGTTTTTTAATTGCCTCAAAGGTAAATGAAGTTGGTTCATTAAT
>NJRQ01000531.1:7160-52653 GCA_003063805.1 Aphaenogaster ashmeadi
CACACACACACACACACACACACATATATATATATATACACATATACACACCATCTGATACAAGATCGCAAAAATTATTTTGCTACGAAAGAAATCCGGACGTCTCATACACACTGCTGAGAGAATTAAAACTAATATTTATAGTATAGACGACCAAATGAGCGGCGTAGGAAAAGGGAATTTGTACAAATTTGTGATCGCGAAAATTAATCCCAATTAATATGACGGAGCTGTGTACTTGTACATAGATTAAAATATTATTTCCTTTTCCGAAAATCATATCTCACGACGCGGAGAGTTCGCTTAAGTTATTTATATACGTTATTCTATACGTAAATTATTTATGACGATTTTTATTGGCCATTCTGCGTTAACATAAACCCAAATCCATACTACGGAAACTTGATCGCGATTGCAATGCGGCCGTACTCTTTTCGCAATTCTTATAGCACAATTATATAATTTGTGCTATAATCGAATGTTTATTTCTTATACAATATGTGGATTGTCTGCATATTATACAAGATATAAATATTCATTTATATTTCATATAGAAAAGGATAAGACATATTGTACATATATATATAAAACTTGATAATTAAGGTACTGAGCATAGAATAAGGAAGACATTTTTGCACGCGACTTTACGTTTGGTATACACATCGCAAAACTGTCGCGATAAGTTACTGACTTGATAAGTTAATATTACTTATTATCTGTTGAGAGTTTATCTTACCCAGTAATAGATAAGTATGAAGGATATCTTAACGCGCTATTTGGTGGATAGTACTAGGTATCGCCGATCCCTATTTCTTTTCACGCCCGAGAGGCGGAAAATGATATATTTTAGTTAAATTAGAAAAGTGCTTTCCCTTTTTCTCTTTTTTTTTCCTCGCTAAGTCATTAAAACCATACTAACAGACGTACAAACTCCTCGCCTTCACAGATGAAAATGATTTGAAACGTTGCGACAAATATCGCAAGCGTTATAATGATATCTTCTCTATTCGAGTACACGACAGGAACGTTCTAAAAACAATCGATCTGCATGTCTAAAAATTGTCGATTTCGAAGAAATGCCGGTAGAACGATCGACGATTTCTGCAAATACCGTTTAAACAGTACAGAGAAAATCAAGTTTTACAGATCTTGACAGAACGTTGTATATATTTAATGTGCCTCGCGCCGTTTGCAACAGTAAATTTTTTTCTTTCATTATTAAATACTCTTCCACTTGTTTCGTTACAGTGTACATATACAATAATGATTATATTGTTCGCCGTACATTTTATTTTCTAACAATAAGTTCGTCATATTAGCGCGATATACGTTATTATAATTCTAATATTAGAGAGGCATTAATAAAAATGTCGATGTATACGTTGTGTTACGCTTTCGTTATACATGTAAACCCGTTTCTAAAGCTAACAGCTATTTCATTCTCACTTCACGTTTATATTAGTTTCTTTACATGTTACATTTTTAATATATAGGAACAAAAAGCTTGTAAGACGCGAGAAATAAAAAAAGATTTTATTTGATTTTCAGTTGTATTTTCGTTATCTTAAAATAATTTTAACCGCAGATTTTTGTTGCAATGTGACTTTTTAATAAATAAGTTTTTGCAGCGTAAGCAACTTTCTTCTGTTTAACTTTTTTCGCAAAAGAAGCCGAGAACGGAATGAGTAAAAAGATAAGAATGTATTTACTGGGTAATAGAGTACGACGAAAGTGTACACAGATAACAGGTGCGTACGTCTGTAGTAATCTGCGGCTGCAGAGGATACACGCGATTTACTGTATCAAATCGTTTGAGCGTAACGATGGAGTGTGTGTAAAATCGTATAAATTCTAGTTCCATAGAATCGTAGGTGCCTAAAGTCAGCAATGATCCAATAAGATCATCAAAGGTGAATTCGCCCACAGAGAGACTTCTTTTTAGACACTTTTCTATCCCGGCGACCTTTTCCGAAAGTTCGTTTTCACGCATCGTCGCTTAGAAGAGACGAATAAGTTTTTCGGCGGATTGAGACCGACGAACGAGACGAGGAAGGGGAAATTCGCGCGAACGAGAAAGATCCCAAAACGTGAAATTCGACAAACGACAAGCGGATAATTACTTAAGAAAAACACCGAACGGCGCGTCCCTGAGATAAAAAGGACCAAATTGTGAACAGAACGATCCGTATATGTGTCCCTCCCTTAAGGGAGGCTGGGATCAATCGGCAACGCTTTTTGAAATTCGTGTCGGGATATAGAATTCTCCTCTTACGATTGAGCCCAAACTCCCCTGGGCTATTCACTCGAAGCAGTAACGGTGAAACTAAATAATCATAGGTGCTGGATACTGAATATGCCACTTGATATTTTAAGGTGCCTTCGCTCTGTTCGTTGCAGTAAAACTGTACCGGTAACCACCGATTATTTATCCGATTTATAAAGATAAATCTTGATTTCCACGTGTGTATTTATGTGTGTGTGAGTGTGCGTATGTATGTATGTGGGCGTGTATGTACAAGTAGAGCGTGTAAATTTTAAGCAGCAACGACTAACACGAACGTATCGACGTGTTGCTTTTGCTCCCAAACGTTTCATCGCGCACGCAAATTTTTGAGAAAAAGAGGGAGAAAGAGAGAAATAAAGAGAGGGAGAGCAACAATGAGCAAATTTTTTTTCGCGAAAGAGACTTGTAGACTATACAGTAGACGCCTGTGTAAATAACTGTAAGATATTGGAAATAGTTTAGATCGTCGAGAAATCTCGTCATGCTGAACGAAGTGCACGGCCAGATTTTCTTCAAGAATCCCGACGTAGTGCGAGTATTAAATTAAGGGAACCAGAATATATACACCGACGAATTGTTGGAAAACGCTTGTTTAATTGCAAAGGGCAAAAGGCTGGATTGAGACTAGAAGGGCGGACGGGCAAAAGTTTTGGAGTAAATATATAGAGCAGAGTTTAAGCTAAAATTAAGTTTACATTAATTAAGAGCATGAGAGAGAGGGGCGAAGTTGAAAAATCAAAAGGGTATATTTTGGCAGTCGGCCCTTCTAGTGTTGCCAAGAATTATGCAGAAGAGATAAAGGAATATTCGTAAACTTTCTTTTGTCGAAGTATAAACGAGATAGTCTGCGATAGATCTATTCTTTGCAGCTGCTATACTTTTGTAGTAGAATTTTCTTCCATTTTCCCTTCTTCGGAGGAGGCTGATTGCATGCTCTTATTTTAGTTTAAATACAGGAAGTACAACGAAGTGCTGCTAAAAAGAATAGATACGACAAATTTACGAGTATGCGTGTCGATTTCATCGTCTCGCGGCCTTCGATTTTATGTTTAGGAGTAGTATTCCCCCTTTCGATGGATCTGTTGTTGAATGTACAAAGTATGTACTCGTACATACAAGAATGTATGTCGTCGACATCAGATAAACGAAAAGTGCAATCACACCGTGTGACCCGCGTAATTGATTTCCTGTCGTAAAACGAGGCTTGGATTGATCGTGAATCTGACAAACGCATTTCTTTCGTTCGAGCGAAAAAAAAAACAGTATGGCCGATTTGACCAACTTTTCTTATGTCTGATATTTAACGATTCCAATAATCATCTGATATTTAACGACTCCGACAAACATGTACAGCAAAAGTAAAAAATTGTAACGAACTGTAAAACGCATCTCGAGTCGATAAAATGCCGTATTGTTTTGCCGTAGGCCGACGATTGTGAAATCGCTCGTGTTTTCACCGTTCCGTTAAAAAGACAAAAAAGATGTAACATTGATTGATAAGAATTTGAGAGATATTGGTCAAGTTGGCCACAGTACTTCGTTATACAATTAAATTTTTATAGATATATTTTACGCCGTGCGTATACAATACATAGGTATCGCGAAATGGGCTAAATGATATCGTCCAAGATGAATTTTTTCTTTTAGTTAAACAGACGTTTAGTTAACTTTATAACTTTTAGTTAAACTTTTAGTTAACAGGTATGGAGTGTTACCCAGGTAGCAAAATATGTCATTTTGACGTCCAAAATGACGACAAATAACGTCAGCTTGCTACCTGGGTGGTTTCTAAACGTAAACGTGAGATACGTTTTGCAATACTTAGAAGTCTAAAAAGAGAGCGGAATATGGTCGCGCGACTTTATCCCGTTTTACGGTAATTTCTCTCTTTCTCGTCCTCTTTCATCTACGCCGTGGATCCCCGCAACTCACCCCTAGCCCGAAAGTACTTTTAGTTTCGATAATCGCCTCGCTGGTACGAGCGACCGGTCCCTCAGAGTCGCCGTTCGCTGCACGGCATTGTATAAAAAGAAAAAAAGAATAGACGTATGCGTATATACAGATATTATGTAAAATGATGACCCCCCCTCGCAGCGCAACGGGGATACTGGGGGACCGGGGGGCGGCGGCGGCCACACTTCGCAACGTGCACCGGAACTTTTCGCTCAGGCGGAATTGTAATCGCTCTGTACATTTCTGTAAATATACCTCTAGACACTCGGTATGTGTGACGCGATGCGACGATGGGCCGGGGCGTAAATGAAACGTCGGAACAGGACGCAAGGGGCGACGTACGACAGATGATAGAATGTTAATTCGCAGAGCTGCTAATTGAAAAAGGGAGGAGTGATTGAAAGGGGGGAGTTCAAAGACCGCAAAGACGAGGTCACGGTTCTCTTCAGCGTTCTCGTACACAATTCCAAAATTATGCCAATCGACGATATTAAGAATGGGGAATAATTTTGACTTAAGGCCCCCGCATAATCAAAAATATAAGGAACAAGGAACAGATATTAGCGATTGGGATGAGGAAGAAAGAAGAAAGAAGATTCTTCGTTCTTCGGCCCTGCGCACAATGGAGGAATATTAGATATTAGGAATAGGAATTAAAATTTTAGAATCAGTTTCCTCAATGAATATTGAACGTAACGCACAATGGATATTAATAAGATATAAGACATAAATGTGTTTACGAAACACAACATAACTTCTTATTTATCTATAGTGTTCATTGAGGAAACTGATTCTAAAATTCTAATTCCTATTCCTAATATCTAATATTCCTCCATTGTGCGCGGGGCCTTCCACATCTCAATCGCTAATATCTGTTCCTTGTTCCTTATATTTTTGATTGTGCGGAGGCCTTTACGAACTTGGAAAAAGATTTCTAGGGGATAGATGTAACTTACAATGTGTCCTTTTCTCTCCGCTCGTTCCTCGTTCTTTGCATCCTGCGTGCGTCCCGTGTCCTGACTCGGACGATCGAACGTTCGCTTGTAAAGGAAAATCAATATAGGGAGAGGAGGGAACAGCACGCGGTAGTTAGCGCATTGGGGGTTTAATTATCACTATCGAACAGTATATATACATATACATATATACGTATGTACGTATATATACGTATATGTAAATACCGCTATTATTCTATTATCGCATATACACGAAATATATATATATACATATATATATATATATATATATATATATATATATATATTTGCGTTGACCAGTGAGGAATCGTAAAGAAATAAGTATATAGTTATAAATATAAATATCGTAGCGTTTAGTTTTACATATTATACCCGTCACACGTGTAGAAGTCGCATTCCAACGTCTAAGTTTTTAATGAAACAAATAAATTACTTTGGTCAAAACGGGCCTCTCGTCACTTGATCCCTGTATTCCCGACCGGTCCATCTGTAATCATCCGCGTTCAACATTTTGACGTCTGCAATTTTTCTAGGAGACATCGCCGATCACCCCCACGAGAATAGAACCGAATGGAGGGAGAGAAAAAAAAGAAAGATACAAATCCCGTTACGCCGGGAATTCGTTTCTCGCGAGTGCACGCATCAGACCACTCGCTTTAACAAGAGACTCAAGTCACTCAAGAGAGGAAACTAGCAAGAACGATCGTGGATTTGTTTCTAGAGAACGCTGAGGAACATTGAAAACCGTCTCGGAGGCCTCTTTGTAAGTAAGCCGTAAATAAATCCAGTTATTGGCCTAGTTTACACCAATTGTTTGATACACGTGTTAAATAGTAAATAACTAGTGAATTAGTTTAATCATTGGCTAATTAGCTCAAATACGTTACTTGATACAAGTAAAACAATTGATATAAACTAGGCCACTATTAAAGACCATCAACCTTAGGCAAATTTTCGGAGGCCTAGAGATAATTGAAGAATATCGATATTACCGATTATTGATATAAATTTCTAAGCCACACAATTATCTTGTAATACAATATTAAATTAATAATTTATTATTATACGAATGTTTTATAAATAAGCACGCGTATTTATAACACATACCTATATTGCCGCAAAATTGCATTATATTACGAGCTATAATTGTAAATTTTAACAGACACGCAGATCGTTGGTTTTTAATACTATCTTGTCGGTGATAAATCTTTTCTCGCTAATTGCGAGGTATATGTCATGAGAAACATCTGCGTAACAATAATGACATCGTATTCCACTCGAGATCAATTGAATGAGGTACAATTTTCATTCACTTGCTCCTCTCTCGTTAAATCGAGAGGAAATGGTTATGAAAGATATATTTATTCATGATATATAATATGTATATTTATTTATTTATATTTAATATGTATTTATATATTTATTATATATATATATATATGTATATTTATTATATATATATTTATTGTATTTATTATATATATGTATATTTATTATAGATATATAATATTATCTACATTAAAATATAATCTATATATATTATATATATATATATATATAAATACTAATTATATATTTTTATGCGGCAATTTGTAGGGGGTCCGCGGCGAGGTGTAGGGAATTCGCGAATCTGAAAGGGAATAATAGGGGATTTCCGCACCCGAGGAATATGTAGGGTATTCGTGAATCCTCACGATAGGAGGTTTGTTTTCTGTTCCTGAACTGGCTGCACTAGTTGAAAGTTTATCTTTTTCCTTCCAATGTGGAGTAAAAAGATAAACTCTGAAGTAGTGCAGCCAGTTCAGGAACAGAAAACAAACCTAGGATGTCGGCACCGGGCGCTACGCGTCCCGTCGCCCGTGCGCGATATACTGCGCTGGACACAGGCAGATACACACTACACAGACAGACATCACGGCGCGCTCGTCCGGTTCGCACGTATTCGTGTACGCGCTTATGCCGACGCGACGGTCTTGCACAAGCATCGGCTAATACCACTTGCCATAGGCACTGCCGCTCGATAGACTAGATCTACTCGTGTTGTACCGCGGGGATGCAGTAGTCGCGATAACGATCGACGGCGATTGCTGCAAGGTGCGATAGTGTGCCACGGGATAACACGTCGCTCGCCACCACGAGCGGAGCGCTGTAAGGTTAGGCACAAGGTTCGCGCGGCGGAGCACGACACGGAATCGGAGGAGGAGGACGTGGGGTCCGGAGTTGCGGGGCAAGCGCGCGGCACCGATCGCCCGGACGGCGAGATGGACGGCAAGGTCGACGACGAGAATCAGCGTGGCGTCAACGACGGCGACTGGGTCTGCCCCGACTCGCAGTACGTAGTTCCGCTATGACAAATTCGCATTCTCGATCACGCCCCCCTCGTTTCATCTCCCTAAATCAGCGTATGTACATTACAATTGAATAATGGTCCGCTAATTTCCCCTCTCTCTCTTTTCCAGATGTGCCAATATAAACTTTGCCAGGCGTAACTCCTGTAATCGCTGTGGGAAAGGTACACAATTGAAATATTGATGTTACATCAATGCAAGAAGTTGTTTTGCAATGTAGCAAGAATAATTTACATTAAACATAGAATGTCATTTGCACATTAGATAAATAAAAGTATAAATGAAGTAGCATTCCAAGCTTTTACCATGTAAAACGTTTATATGCTTTTTATTTATATTAATATGATTGTCTGCAGATAGAGGTGAATGCCCGAAGAAGAAAAAATTGGGTCAGGAAATTGGAAAAGCGGCTGCAGAAAAAAGTAGAGGTCTTTTTAGGTAATGTCACGTTTGGTATGAAGTATAAATTTTTTATCTGTAATAAACAATATAGAAAGATCACTTGTATGCAAATTTGTACGCGAATACATTATACAGTTAATGGATACAGTATATAATAATTGTATATAAAAAAAATGGGATGAGAATTAAGGACAACTATGACCATTTGGAAGTAAAGCTAACGTTTTTATGTATACAAAGAGTAATTATTTATTAGGTTGTAATGATATGTGTCGGGCTGTTGGAATAAATATTAACAATTCTAGATATTAAACATGTATAAAAACAGACAATATAGTAACAATGTATAATGTTGCTTTACATTTTATCTTATCTCTTGCAGTGCTATCTTTTCAAGCTTTTAAATTATTCTTATATGTAAGCAAAGTATACAAATTTTATTGCAGCGCGGATGACTGGCAATGTAGCAAATGCGGTAACGTAAATTGGGCCCGCCGGCAACAGTGTAATATGTGCAATGCCCCGAAATTCGGCGAGATAGAAGAACGCACGGGATACGGAGGTGGGTATAACGATCGAGGAGTCGTCGAGTACAAAGAGAGGCGAGACGACGACGATGAATACGACGAGTTTGGACGACGTAAAAAAAAGCGAAAATTAGAAAAAAATTCCGACGATGATTCGAAGGATTCCAAGTACAGCAGCCCGTCGCGTAGTAAACCTAGAGACAAGGAAGAGAGGAACGAAGTAGACGAGGAGGAGCAAGAAGAAAACGTAAAATTTTTATGCTTAAAAACGGCGTGAATTGAAAAGTGTGACATCAAGATTGATAAGTCACGCTCTTCAATAACATCGATCAAGTACTTCGCGGATACTTGTATATAATCGATATCGTAAATCACAGGAGGAAGATGACGAGGAGGAGGAGGAAGAGGATGGTGATTTATCTAAATATGATCTTAGCGAATGGGATGACTTTGCACCAGCAAAAAAAAGGTAATTGTATATACAGTTGCGTTATTCATTCATTGTAAACATTATTATGAACTTTTACCTTTCAGTACGAATGGAAATACTATATCTTCGGAAACGCAACGGTCAAGGTAAATTAATAGCGGTAATGCAAAATATATCCGTTACTTACAGTTACTCCATTAACATAACAATGCTTTCCTGTATTAAATTAACGACGTTTGTATCAAAAACGTTTATTATAAGGCATGAAACTTATTTACAGAAACGGAGATGATCGGCGCGATTCAGGCACATCCAACCAATGAAAGGCTGTACAGAAGGACAGGTTTGACTTGGGTTTCGGGTATAAAATTGATTATGATGATCAGTTGCAGACAGCATACAGTGTGATGAATTTTGCTAAATAATGTATAGTCCCAGATCCTTAAGACTTAAAGTATAGCTTGCTTTTATTGCGATTATATCTCGGTATATCGCGTAAGGACATCAAGTAGAGAGATTAGCGTCGATTTAGCGAATCCTTAAGAAGCGCAAGCGTTCTTCTTATTCAACGTATAAATTTTTACAGGTGAACCAGGAGACGAAAGAACGCAACCAGTGCTCGGCAACTAAGAAATATACACAACGCAACAAGTTTTAGTAATTTAGTATGCACCTTTGGATATAAAGTGGCCGATAATGTGTGACTTGTTACAAAGGGAAGTCGACTAACAATAAGCTTTACATTTATAATTGAGCTCATAGCTTCGTTGATCCTAAGGAAGCGAAATGTAGGTCTCCTATTTGCGCGGGTATATCGTTGTTCTAACGATTGCAGAGTTTATGAAAAACTACTTCGGCGCAAGTAGTATGTTTCGCTAGCAAGATACGAGATTGATAATTCCAACATGAATCTATAGAAGAAATTATACACAGCTCGTTTTACAAGCTAAATATGACGTTGTAGAAAAAGATCTTACTCCTATGTAATAGATGGTGTCAACGCTCTGCGCAAGCCCCGTCGTCGCAGTGTTCTAAGATTCCTATTACTTTATCACAAACGTAACTATGTCGATGTAGCCGTGTCACTGCTTCACATTGCTCAAGTTGCCTGAAGGAACCTAACTTTTTTTTCTTTTGTCCCCTTACTCTCTTTTTTACATCACTTGTCTATGCATAATGCTCGAATTAAGTGGACAATCGTGAAGTGTAGTATTAAAGAATCATTCCCCAAACAGAGCAGATATGTATTTTGCATCTTTTGGAAGAGACCAAAAGGAAAGGATACGTTCTCTTGCTTTGACTATCACAGATTTGAGTAAGTTGAGAAACAGCCTGCTCACTTTGAAAACGTAGCGCTTTTTAAATTAGTCGTGTTCCGCGTATTTGCAGATGCGGATTTATCGTGAACTCCGACGGCCGTTCTTGAATCGCAAAACGATTATCGATCAAATATCGTACTGACTTCTTGTAAATATCTTTATTTTTCATTTATAATAAAAATCATTCATCAACAACATAATTGTTCTTAGTTCAATTAATTCTTTCCTTATATTGTAAACTACAGGTAGGGGTGGGAGGGGGGAAGTCATGATTATGCACAGAGTTGGTCATAGGGAGGATTGATGAAGGAGCGTTGGGGACGGGCGATATTGAAGGATTATGTTGCAACAGGTATATATATAATATATATAATATGTATAATATGTATATGGTATATATGTACAATAATAAATTTGAGCTTGTTTGACTGTGTTTAAGTATTTTAGTGATAAAGGAAGGATGAATTACGGCACCGATGTACCAAAATCCTTTGCTCATCGTACCATGCACTTCTGCACACGATTACTTTATCCCGAGCAACCATTATGAACAAAGCGCAAAAAGAGAAGAAATCTCACTTGGTTTCTTCCTCTCTTATTTTTTTTTACACTCGAGCTGTAGTAACGTATTTCTTAATCTAGCAATGTGCTTCTCGATTGCTGAAATAACGACTCCTACAAAAAAAAGAAAAAAAGAGAAAACCAGATTGTACATCAGTATTTACACGAACGCGTGGGAGAATATTCATGCGTCTTCGTTAACATTTAGGATTTACAAATAGTTCCGGAAGATTTCGATTCGAAATGACACTTCCACGACATCAAAATAACAAATTTGGAAACACGACACTGTCGTGATCCAGAAATTAAAAAGAAAAAAAATAAATTCGCATAATACATATGTAAACGTCATATACAAATCAAAAGTAGAACTAGAATTTTCGTCGCACGTCAGTCGTCAGGATTATCCTTGAAGGTAGCTCAGCGATGCTCAACAATATCTATCATTATTCCTTTCTCTGTCCTTTGCATCATCGCTAGCACAGTTTATACTTCCAGAACTATGTCGCATGGTTAATAGAAACATCCCTGATAGACGAAAGATAGAGATAAAGATATGGATAGATAGAAAGAGAGCAAAAGAGATATCGAGAAAGAGAGAAAAAGAGGGATGAAAGGCCACCATAAAAATCGTCCTTGTTCCCGTCGTCATTCTCGTTCTCGTCGTCGTCACGATATGAATATCGGGCAGCGTTCACTTCGGCATGAAAAATTGTTGATGCGAGTGGGAGTTCGGCGGTGGATGCAGATTAGGATGCGGCGGCCCGCTACCTCTGGTACCAGTGGCGTAAAGCTGTTGCTGGAAGTTGTGAAACTGTTGAGCATAATTTGGATCAGACATACTGGGTCCGCTGCCGACGAATGGGCCGGTTTTGAAATTGCTGGTCGCGCCGCCCATGCTTGGCGGTAGAGGCTGGGTAGCGTCGGGCGGCGGTCCTAGTCCCATCGGACTGCCCTTGTTGCCAGATACGCCGTACATGCCTGGATTCGGCTGGTTCGGCAGGTTTTGCGACACCATGTCGGGTGGGAAGACTTTGTCGGAATCCATGGAGCCGCCTGGGAAGACGCCGCCACCTACCATATGCTGCATCCGCATCAAGTTCGGTTGCGGTCGCATGTTCCCGACCGGTCTCATGGACGGGTGCATAGTGCCGGAGGTGTTCATGGACTGGCCATCCATTCTAGGTGAGGCACCCATACCGGGGATTCCGGCGGCATTCATATTGGACGGCATACCGCTATGCGGACCCCCCATGCTGTTCGGCACACAACCGTTTGGGAAGTACTGAAGGTTCACGGAGGGCGTCCCTCCCATTTTCGACTCCAGATTGGACAGCGGATTGGTAAATCGCTGAAGGAAATCCAGACTGGGTGGGCCTCGAGGCGCGTGACTGACGTTTGGCCTGGCCGGCAAGTACTGTATAGTGTTGGGTGCAGCTTGGGTCTGCTTTACTTGAACATTTGCGCCGTTATAAGGACTGGGTCCTGCAACCCCGTGGCCAGTTATTAATCTTGGCGGAGGCGCGTGTCCAGGATCACCGCCAGGATAAGCAGCGGCTGCACCGACACCCGAGTGGCCGCCCATCATCCCATGACCACCCATCATGGCAGGATGTCCCATCTTGCTGGGAACTCCGCCGGGGCTGCCCGTATGCGAAATAGTAGGGCTATAGCTCGTTGGAGGACCCGCAAGACCCATGCACATTCCACCGACTTCGTTGCCGGGTTCACCGCTGGTTGCACCCATATGACAGCTTCCGTTCATCTCGCCGCCCATCTGCATCATGTGCATGCCGGCATGTGGATTGCCAAACGGCATCATGCCAGCAGCGTTGCCGGAATGCATGGGCTCGTTGCCCAACGAATTGCTCGCCGCCGTGTTCGTGAGCTGCTGGCTCATCTGTGCCAGGGACGTTATCGGATCGAAATTCGTACCCATAGTGTTCAAGCCACCAAGTCGACCGCCAATGTTGTTGGGATTGAGAGGTACGTTGTCAGATGGTTGACTCACATTTATGGACGGCCTGCCGCAGGAGAAGGAAGCGGCACCGGTGGGACCACTACTCAGCGATGGCACTACCGTTGTACTGCCGGAATTATTCGGATTTACCACCGTAGGCTGCTGTTGCGGGGGCTGCTGCTGTTGTTGCTGTGGTTGCTGCTGCGACTGTGTTTGCTGCTGTTGCTGCTGAACATCTTTTGCGGACGGTGGCGATGTATCGGGTTTCATGGTAGGCGATGCCGGTACTGTTCGCGGTGGGCCCATACTGTCAGGTATGCTGGTGTTGTGCGGTGTCGGACTACTTTGCGCGCTTGCGCTGGACTTGTTGCCCGGTTTCGCAGGATCCGCTGGAGTGTGCGGCGCGGCGCTACCCGGCGTGTGCGGTGTATGCGGCGTATGAGGACTGTGCAAGGAACCCGCGAAACCTCGGTTCATGCTGTCCATCTGTACGGGACTCGCGCCTTCCGATCTAGTAGGAAATTGACTGTTGCTATCTAAACTTCCTGGCAAGATTCTATTGGGCATCTCCGAAGAACTGCCGGTGTTTCTGTTGTCAACAGAAATGAAAGCATCATAGTTATGCAAGTTTTATATGACTATTAATTGAGATTTTTTCGCTCAAATTATACATTATTCAAAAGTTAACATGAGAGAATGAGGATACTTACGTAGATGAATTGCCATCCTTCAAACTCGTATTAGGTTGTTTCTGAATGGTCAGTTCCTGTCCTTCAAATGTGCTAAGGTATTGAAGTTGATGAGGACTTGGTACTGGCATCAGATTTGCTTCTTTCACGGCCGATGCATTAACGTTTCCAGCATGTTGCTGCTTCTGTTGAGCTAAGGATTGTAGTGTTCGGCAAAACATACCATCCACTAAAACGAAAAAAGGACACACAAATCTAATTTATAAATTATAAAAAATTTTTTAATTACACCTTAATTAAATCAATGAAAAATTCTTATAAAAAAGGAAAATCTTGAAGCAAACTTACCGTTTGGTTGTTGATTAGTAGGAAAATCGAGGGAAGCATCCTTTTGAGCAGTAGTACCACTAGGACTAAGAGCAGCAATATGGGAATGAGAGACTGGTGTTCCTGGATTGCTGTGATTCAACCGCGTCGTCGAAACGCCTGCTGTAGCTGCTGTGGCAACCGTCGGGTTCGGAGAGTCCTGACTTGTTGGGCTTTGCCCCGGCAAGTGGCCGGTCCTCTGATTGCCAAGCTGAAATTGCCTGTTGCAGTCTGCCGGTGAATTCAGAGCAGAACTTGCACGTGGTGATGGTAGTGACAGATTACTGGTCGGATTGTTGGGCGACGATGGATTCGGACTTTGAATCGCGATTGGCACGCTGGCGGATCGGGTCGTTTGATGATACGGTGGTGGTGGGCCTTGACTTCGCGGTACTCCGACCATATTTGTACCGCGTAACGGTACTGCACCAGGATTACCGACAGTTGCCTACAATATACAATACTTGTATTAGTCTACATATATTTTCTTTTTCATGACAAATAATTTATCCACAGTACCATTCAATTAAGCTTGTGACACAAAAGAGATATACCTTATTTTTTCCATCAAGAAATTGATGCTGCAATTTATGCCAATCCATAGACGGGGAACATTGATTTGGAACACCAACAGGAGGAACATTCGTGGCAGGACATGACACCGTCGTTCCTTGCGTCGTATCTGTTAAAGCATTGCCGGATTGTTCCTCTTTGTGACCAGGAAATAATATCATTTGCATTTTTCGCAAGGTCGCCAGTTGAACTTCTCTGTGCTGCCTTTGTTTCGGCGTCAAATTTTCATCTGGAACTTTGACACCTTGGAGAGATGGTTGTAAACCTCCTGGGCCTGGGCTCGTTGTACCACCTAACAAATTTGGACTGTGGCCCATGGTAGCATTATTAGCAGGTTGAGGGTTGGCTGCGTTAAAAAAAAGGATACATTAAATCTCATATAAAAAAGTTTTAATTGATTTAGATAAACAATTTAATAAAAATTACCTGAATTACCAGGTGAATTCGGCACAAGGCAAGGCACGTCTATGTTTCCATCATCCAATGATGGTTCAGAATTACCGAGGGAGCTTCCACCATTTATGTTTCGCAAGTTAGGTTGTTCGTTCCAAAATTGTGGAGCATTTGGATCTAATGCTGGTAAATCCGGGGGTTGTTCAGTCGGGAAAGTATTATTCGCATTTCCCTGATGGCCTTTCTGTTTCATCATAGCAAGATTATTTAACCATTGAGCAGGATTTTGTCGAAATTGATTTACTTTATTTGGATGTTTCTAAAAGAATAAAAACGGTAAATATATATTAATGGCAATTAAATAAATAATAAGTAATACGTGTGATGTATACGAAAAGATAAATTACTAAGAGCAACGTTTTATGTGAAACCTTTATTAAAACTGATATAAATCAATCATAGAGATAAATTATAAATAGATAAAAAAAATAAAAATATGAAATAATATATATTCATATTATTTTGACAAGATATTATGCAACATTCTTCTATAATTAAAAATTCAATTTTTATAATAAGCTGCTCATGTGTGTATTAGAAAATCTACAGTATTATTAAAATAATTCAATATCGTATACAATACCTCCAAATATTTTTTAGTGCCTGGTTGCGCACAATGATAAGCGATGATGGAAGTATATTCGCCTCTCAACACCGTCTCTGCGGCCTTATTCGCCAACGCCGTAGAAAATACAAAAATTTGACTCTGTTGTTGCATGTATTGAGCCTCTCCGCTGCTCGTACTAGTTCCCATCTGTTTTCCCACAACATTACTAACAAGTGGTTGAATGCTGTCCGCTGTAATAACATTTCCACTATAATCTACAGCAAAAAGGACAACTCGATTAATCTAAAGCATGTGAGCAAAGAAAAACAAATAAGGACATATAAGGCATACGAGCGAAGAAAGACAAATAGACACTTAACATACAAATAAATACACGAGCAACGATTTGCAGATTTGAATTAAGTTAATCTTACCAGGTAGATCGTCGGTGGGATTGTTAGGGTCTCCCTCTTGCTTGACCGAATTCAGGATGGGCTGGTTTCCGTTAGTATTCTGATTCTCCCCAGATATCGTACCTTCGCCGTTAGACGGATCCAAGCAAGGATCTCTCTGACACTCGGAGGTGTCCTCTCCAGTCGCATCGTCGTTATTACCACCCGTGCCCTCTTCCTTGATTTTGACAGGGTCGGCGTCAGGCTCATCCTTGACAACCGTGGTAGGTGGACAACAGCTGGGCTCGTTGGGCTTCTTTTCGGTTTTCATGGTTGAAGCGTTTCGCAAACGACCGAGTCAAACCTTGCTGCTGCGGTTGAACAGCGGGAAAAGACGCATGGCCACTAGCACTAGGTCCGCGTCCCCGATGCCCCGATGTCGCGTGCGGCGAGCGAGAAAGAGAGAGAGAGAGAAAGGGTAGGCGAGAGGAGAGAAGGATAGGTTAACGGCGAGATGCACGTCGTCCGGTCGACCGTAGACCGCGCGCGCGCTCACCAGACGGCACCCACAAAACCGTTGGCGGCTCCAAGCATCGCCATGTGGCCACTTCCCGCAGGATAACACGATGGATCGGTACGGACGACGGGATCCGAGTCTGTCGCGCGAGTACTTATCCTTGCGCCGTGGCCGAGGATGCCGCGGGGGTGCCTCGCCACCTGGATAACCGAGAGCGATCCGGCCGTCGCGGCCGGGACGAGCGATCGCGTTAGCGCGAAGAACCGGCTGGAAGCTGCGCCGGAACGCGACGATAGTCCCGTAGCACTTGTCCGCGTGGGAGAAAGTTTGTCCCAAGTGTCACCCTCACCTCCACGGCGAGCGCATAACGCACCTTTTCGGCTGCTGCTGTTGCTACTGCTGCTCTGTGTGTCGCGCGCGCGGCTGCTGCGGCTGCGGCTGCGGCGGTGGTGGAGCAGCGGCGGTGCGCGGCGCGTTCACGCCGCGGGGCCACTCGCGGACGCGGCGGGTCCGGGTATCAAACGGCGGTGCGAACGCACGCTACCTGCGCCACTCGGGGTGTCCTCCTTGCCGTCGTACGCGCGAGCATTGTTCTCTCGATCCCCGACTTTATTTGTCACTTCATGGTCGCTTTGATTATTTATTTCTTTTACGCACGGCTGCCAACTGCCCGTCGAAAATTCGACGGAGTCGCCTGAAGCGCGCCGCCCGTGCGCAAGACGGAGACGGGACGATGCGCCGCCGTGCGGCGGAAGCGGGACGAGCGTATCGTGTCCTTGTCGCGCGCCTGCGCGCGAGCCCGCGCCAGAGGATCCACGCTCTCGCCTCTCGCCTCGCCGCACCGTCGCCCGCGAGGGTTACTATTTTGGTCTTTCTTTGGTTATATTTTCGCCTTCTCGTCGTCGCCTCTTTCGATCGCGGCGGCGACGGCGACGGTGGTGGTGGCAGCGGCAGCGGCGGCGGCGGCGGCGGCGGCGGCCCGATCGCCTCCGTCCGTTCCGCTCGCGTTCCTCGACACGCTGGGAAGGCCGAAGGAGAGAGAAGGAGAGACGCTTTTGCCCCCAGATTTTATTTCGCACTCGAATTCGCGTCCGCGAATCGAAGCTTCGCGAGATCGAGTCTGGAATGCGCGCGGGGGGGAAGGAGCGAGTCGCGATCGGGCTCGCAGTCGCGTAGCGATGCACCCTGCCTGCATTCCCCAAGTTCCTGGCGGCCGCGACGGACCCGTGCCCGTAGGCCGTAGGTGTCGTGCGGCTAGTCCCGCAGTTCCAGCGGCAATTTCAAATCCTAGGTCGGCAGAACTTCTTCCCCCCCCCCCTTTCCCCCGAGGAGGTCTTTCTGGATCTACGATCTTAAGAAGCGTGGTACCGTGACTCACCCAAATTGAATCGGATATCCAAACGGGGTTTAGTGTGAGAAGAAGAAGAATCCTATGCCGGAAGGAAAGCGCGAGAACTTGCCGATAAAATTACTTTTGTCGATCCACATCGAGCCCGCGTTCTGCGTTCTTTTGTTTATATACTCGTCTCATCTCGATTTCTACGTAAATACCGATGGGTTTTCGACTTTAACACGTCGAACCTTTTCTCAAACAGATTCTATTTCGTTTGAAATTAAACATGTAAGTTTAAAGAAACTGGTAGTACCGTTCGATATTCTATGTTTTCCTAAATTAACAATACAGAAGTTCGATCGCGAGTTTCAGTTTTGCTATGTGACGAAAGAAACGCGTTACTTTATTTTAGAAGCACATGTTACTTGGAAATCATGGACTGATAAACAACCATTTCTTTTTTTACGTTACTTTATTTTGGGCCAATTGTTCCAACTTCTTGGTAAGCTAACTATAACAGTTAAATCATATGTTTATCCTTGTCTAATTTGAAGGAGAAACAAAGAGAAACGTATGATTTGACTATTGGTTAGCTTACCAAGAAGTTGGAACACAACCGGCCCTTTAAAAGCATGTTTACTTGACAGTCTTGGACTGATAAACAACTCTCTTTATTGGCCAGTCGGGTCGAACCAAGTTATTAAATTTGTTGTCTTTTATCCATTTACTGGCGAAGAAAAAATTTTATTTGTCTCTTTTTTTCATTAATTAGCTTCACGAGAGGAACTCTGCGTTCGAAAGATTCACGCGATAACCTAGAATATAGGATAGCGTTTCACCACGCGAAACTGCACGGCACGTTAACGATCGGCGTGAACGACGACAAAATGTCGACGTTACTTCTGGCGTAATCGCAGAGATCCTTTGCATCGATTCGGATTTCACGCGAGAGTGAATTGAACGACAGACGCATCGCACAGTTCCGTCCGATAGAAGGGTAAATATCGAGGGATACGCAAGGTGAAAACAAGAGAACGTAGACCTTATCTTTTTTCGAACGATACCTACTTTTTATACGAGAAAAGAAAAAGGCGGGCTTCAAGCAGCCTACACTCGTGAAATTGATACGTAACAAAATATTTATATTTAAGACGTACGCGATTTTTATCATTTTTATCGTCGAGGCATAACCTGACTATCGCCGAGCTTTGCTCGTTCGTCGCGGTTACTTAAAATTATTTATGCAGCAGCGACGCATCAATATTGCGCTGAGGGAGAACCGTGCTTCCGAAGGGATGACCCAACTCGAGCTGGACCCCCAATTCACGCAGGGGCTGCGACTCCTGTACTCGACCAACAAGGACTCTGCGGAGCAGCTGCGAGCTCTGTTAGACGAGGCGATTAAACAAAAGTACGGGCCGTCCAAGATGCTCTCCAATGTGCTGCATAAGAAGGTAATCGATGATCGTTTGTGCCATTGATGTGACGTAAAAGCGGATCTAAGTTTTTTCCATTTCTTTCTCAGTACATGATGGAAGAACCGGTGTTGAGCGATCACAGTAGTAGCAGCAGCAAGAAGAGCAAGAGTTCCAGCTCTTCCAAGCACTCGAGTAAATCAAGCAAGAACAGTTCACCAGTTAATCTGCCAGCGCGTGACACCCCACCGGATATCCTGCAGTCGGACGATACGCTGGCGCTGGAAATTCTAGAGGATGATCTTACGTGCGTTATCTGCAAGGGGATGGACGTCGGGGCGAGAAACAGGCTTGTGGAATGTCAGGAATGTCATTCTTTGTATCATCAAGAATGCCACGTTCCCCATATCTTGGACTCGCAGATAGATAATGTGCCGAAACAAGTGTGGTACTGCTCTAACTGTTCCAAGTCTCAGGTGTGTGTATTCACCCACGTTTACAGTTTGTGACAATTTCTTAGGCATATTGTATATATCACAAAATTATTTCATTTACTGTGAAAAATCTATCTTCATTATTTTAAATATTCATAATGGATTCCTGTCAAATTTCAAATAAGATAATAGTATTGTATATCCTTTATATTCGATCTGATGATGATGAATGTTTTATTATAAGACTTCTATTTCCTTACTGCAATTGTATTATTATAACAGATGTGAATCTTTTTTCCTTGCATTACATGTCAAAATAATTCGTTTTTTACATGTTGCTGTATTCATTGGTAGATTAGTAAAATATACCGAAAATTCTTTTTAAGTGGATTAATAAATAACTATAAATTTTGATCAACTAATGTAATCCACTTGTAAAAATATGGGATACATGCAGGCTAAACTTTATGTGCATTTTATCAATGTAAAATAATAATAAGAATATTTTCAGTAGATTTTTTAAATCAAATATATTATGGCGTACAAAGAAATTTATTTATTTAAGCACAAAAAAGATTTACATGATTTTTGCTTCTAATGTCATAATTCGTAACTACAGTGAGAAAATCAAATTCTTATAACGATTATTATAATTTAGGTCCCGAAAGAAAGGAGTTCACCAAAGACTGTGATAGAAAGCAAATCTAAGGAGCAGAAAAAGCCTAGCTCAAGTAAGTACAAATGCACGTTTGTAATTGATATATATATTAAAGTAATCACCGAACTAAACTGTTAATCTTTGTAGGCAGTGGAGCTAAGGTGACACCAAATATCCATATTATCAGCGCGGATAAAAGACTGAAAGACATGATGAAGAAAGCTAAGCAGGACAAACGAAACACAGGTACTGCCACGGGTTCAAAGAGCTCTTCATCCAGTTCCCCTGCATTATCTTCAGCCAAATCTTCTCAGGATAAATCGTTATTATATAAGATAAAGTCAGGGGTAGAATAAACTGCTTAATTTGTGAAAGAAAGAAGAGCAAACGAAACGGTAAGATCATATACAAATAGTGTATTTTATAGAAATCATACGAAACATTTTTTATTGATAATGTAATTATTTTGTAATTAATTTTGTTAATCTGGGAGAAAGGGCGACAATTTTTATTGTTACTTTTTATGAATATATTTTCGTACGACCAGAGAGAGTAAGAGAAAGAAAGAATAAGAATCACGTCCCCTTATGACAAAGAAATCCTAAATAGACGATACCACTAATGTGTATTTATATTGAAGTTTAATCTCGAATTACATTCAATCGATATTAATACAATTGGGCCTTTGTGTAGTGTCTGAATTTCTTACTGCCTATATAAATACAATTCCATATTATACAATTTATTAATAATTGTACAAACGTGCCATGTAAATTTGTTATCTTTAAGCTTTCGCATTATTATTACAAAAATATTAAGTATGTAGAAAATAATGACATAATATTACTATCGCTAATAATTATTACACACGTAACATCGTTCGTAATACAAGTCTGCGTTGATAGTTTTTAATGTAAATATACAATAGATCATTTTTTAATACTTTTTTTATTGAGATATTTATAAAAGGAAAGCGATAAAATTATATAAACTTCACATATCTCAAGATTGCGTATTAATTGTACTATTATATATATAATATATATATATATATATATATATAGAGAGCATATACACAATTTTCGTCACCGAAATCAACTCGTACCGGATACGCTAATTTATTACTGGCGTAGCGATACAACATCGACGCCGGAATTGATGTTAGTGTGAAAAATGCACAGTGGAAAACTATAACACACGCGCCAAGTACGTTCTACTGTATACAAGATATACATGTAAACTCGTGTACCCGCGAATGCGAAGGTGATTTTACGTTGCGACATAGAAGAACTCCGGATTAACATAACGACTTGCATAACGACACTTGACGACTTTTAGATAGGGTATTTCGAAAAGTTCACGTTTTCCGTGTGCCCGTATATATTAATAGTAACGATATTTAGATCTTAGCGCATCAACGAGCTGTGATAAATTTTGCACGGGCGTGCTGCGCCGTATCGCGCGCGCGTGCCCGTCCAATTACAATAAATCTTTACAAAGATTCCTCCCGGAAGAAAATTTTGAACCTCCAAGTCCACGAAGGACCGGAAGATCGATCATCCTCTCCACGTGTCTCCGCGCGGGCGTCTCGGATGAATGGTGACAAAATAAACTCGAATTACAGGACACGGCGTGTCCCGATCGTAAGGCTGATAGCAGGTCTGTACAGCTGAGACTGCGGGTGGGCGAAATAACGAAGAGACAACGAGATATACGAGTCGTTTATAATACCAATATATTTCTTGCGATTTTCCTTTTAAATGCAATTAGTCATTTGTCCCTACGTCCCATCGAGAATTTGGCAAGAATCATTTCGTTCTCTCGAGTGTCACTTAAAGTCTACTCGTGCGCGAGATTGGGGGAAGAGGGAAGGGGAGGGAGGGCTGAAGTACTATGTACAATGGAGAGGGAGAGAAAGAGAGAGGGAGAACTATTCGTAAGGGGTTGAAATTGCACACACACACGCACACGTGGATACGTACACAATATACACGCGCAACAAGAGCACTGTTGCGCTCGGCTCGATGAACGGAGGACAGACACTTCTCCAGGATACTTTTAGTGGCAATCAGGATTGGTCAACGTAACGTGACAACACGGTCAACGTCCTTTTTTTTCGCAATCTCGAGCGACCTGCTGCCGCTGAAGACGTGCATCGCTCGAGAACGCTAATTTGGAACGGAACAAAGACGGTTGTTCAATATTGGTCCAATTTCCAAGTAGAACAGAAAGTCATGATGACGTCAAAATGATGCTAAAATGACGCCTTTGACATAATTTTGAAGTCATCATGACCTCAAAATGATGTCAAAGGCGTCATTTTAGCATCATTTTGACGTCATCATGACTTTTGTGTTCTACTTGGGTTATCGCTCAATCATATATTACCCCAGGAAGAACAGAAAATCATGATGACATCAAAATGACGTAAAAGGCGTCATTTTAGCATCATTTTGATGTCATTTTGACGTTATCATGACTTTCTGTTCTACTTGGGACAGGCAGTGATTAAAATAGAACCTAATTGAAATAACGCCATTTCAACCGGGGATTTCCCCGATTTGGAGAACGTACAGGAGAAATGTCCTTAACGGGGAAAATTATCGGGATCATCCCTTCCATCCTCTCTCTCTCTCTCTCTCTCTCTTTCTCTTTCTCCCTCTCGTCGAAGCTTAACAAAGAGTAATCTTAACTCGACACAACACACACGACGTGTTCAGATTTATCTATATATATATATATATATCTATATATATATATACTACGAAGCATGACACACTAATTTCACCGCGCGAATCGCCTCTCCTTTCCTCAGTCGGTTACGTTATTAATTACAAACGTTGAATGCAGAATTGACAAGCTTTTCAGATGGATGGAGTCGACTTCCGACCGTACGGGGCCCGCCGGGGAAACTCTGCCGCGCGCTTTCCCGCTATTTATTTTAAGACACGCTCGCACACGGTTCTCCACCTTCGTAGCCGCCGTTTTAATAAAATATTCAGCGGACACCGCGTATAGAGGTGGCGTCAATATTTTACCGTGTTCGCTTTCCCCCCGGCACACATACACACACATACATACACTCGAACGTATGCACACACACCGCTTCGCCCCTCGCTTACCACCCGCTTTATTTTTACCACGCGCTTGTAAGCCGCAAGGTGGAAATTAAGAAGCGAAATCTTCGCGCGACAGAGAAACGGATGGATAAACGGGGGCGCGTTTTCTTTCTCTCTTCTTGTTTTCTCACCCCCGACAGCGCGGCAGAGCTGCGAGCACTCGTACGTTCGCAAAGTATAAGGTGACGCTATATGGATTCTATCGGATCGCGCTCGAACGTTGCCGGACATATATCTTACACGCCGCACGAGGGTATCCTCCAATTGAATTTCACGGAAATAAAAACGTCCCGCGCCTGTCGAGGGGCCAACTGGCACCCGATAATAGCAACGGGACGCGTGTATGTCTGTCTCCTCGATGTCTGTGTGCATATGTACGAATACGTGCGCACGAGCGTGTCTCCGTGTACGTCAATCTGTACGACGCAATGTATTCGAAAAGACGCAAAGAGGAACGACCGTATATTTGTGCCGCACGTTTGACGCTAAACGCGCGCGTTTAACGCAGGGTTGTGCTACTGATTTCAAGATTACGTCTACATGGATCGTTTATATATTATCCGCGTGATATTTACACGGACTTTTTTCATGTAGACAATAAACAATGTAAACTATTACAAATTTGATAGCACAATGCAGAGGAAGAGTAATTAAATTATAAAACAATACACGTATTTAATTTTAGTATTATAAAGTATTAATTATAATTATTTAATGGCAATTGCAACTGAAATCGAAATTGCAAACAAAATGCAAATTTCCGATGTCTAATAATTCGTAGATTACTGATATAGGCGCCCAGACCCTAACAGCACATATTCCGTACATCCGTAGAATGTACGAAGAATATACTTAACCCTTCGCAGACCACGTGTAATTCTGTTACTTCCGTCGACCACCTGGGTCTTTTAGAGCCAGTTAAGATTTTCAAGCTGTAATGGTGCCATAAAAAATCTGAAAAAGTTCAAGTATACTTTCAAAAGCTTTAAGAATCTATTTATACCGTTCCGATTCTTGTATGGGTTTTTTTATGAGTCAAAAAATTAGAGCAATTTATCTCCGTAAAATTCGAAATTGAAATATCGACTGGGTCTTGAAAGACCCACGTGGTCTGCGAAGCGTTAATATACTGAGAACATCCCTATAATATTTTATACATTAGCGATATCCTCCGAACATTCTCAGAATCTATGTGTGCTGTTAGGGGAGGAGGGGGAGCAGTTGTCTTTCCCTGGCTTTTCTCAAAAACATAGATATTTTAATAAAATAGGATAGTTGTACGTCCATAATAACGCGAAAAAACATCAATCGATCCAATCTTAATCTTTTAAAATGGAATAATAATAAATGAAGAAAACGTTATTAAAAAGTCAATGTGTATTGTTGCCCCCTGTCTAGAAAAATTTCTACACTGAAAAAAATCCATCTATTTTTTTTACATGGAAATTACTTGTTCAAAACCGGAAAATTACCTGTAATTATCACTGTAATTTTCTTTCCAGATTTTTTAAAGTGAAAATACATATTAATGGTAATATATAGGTGAAATATTACTATTTTTATGCAAAAATCACTTGTAATTTCATGTGAAATCACTTGTAATCACTTGCAATTTTCCATGTGGGTAGCAATATTGCATGATTATGCTGGGTCAGAAAAAAACTCAGCATAATCATGTAATTTCACACAAATATTTTTTTCAGTGTACAGGCGACACATTAAATATAGTTTACATTGTCTACACGTAAACGTAACTATTTTACGTGTAAATGCCCAACCCCTGTTTAACGGCGAACGTGCGACCAGAATACGAGACGCGAGATCGAACACTCCACGCGCGATGGCCGCTTCTCACCCCTGGTTTTTCCCCGCGTTGAGAAAACGCGAGAAAAGGCCTTGACGGGGGGAGAGAAATCTCGCGTCTGCGGACGATTTGGGCGGCACGAGGCTCTCTCTAGCCCTGCCCGCCCTTTAAATGCGAGACATGGCAGTGACAATAAACGAAATTAGAAGGCGGCGAATATGTTAAAACTTACGATCCCTACAGCACGAAATATTGCTACAACATTGCAGGAATATTATTTTGTAAGATTGAAATATTTCACAAAATATTTCTGAAATCTTGTAACATTTCTATGCCCGCATTTAAACAATATTTTGCAATATTCCTGCAATGATCCTAAAATATTTTTAAAAATATTGTAGATATATTCCTGAAACGTCAATGCAATTTTCATATAATGTCCTAAATATTTCTAAATATTATGTTCATTAATTTCTTTTGTGCAAAGATAATCATATCTCGCACTAAGTATATGCATAAACCATGTACAAATTATGACATGTCCGAACTTCGGTTATATAGACTTCGGCTATATAGAAAGCTTGACAAATTTTACATTCGAGAAACACCATCTAGCAGCAGTCCTAGAATATCAGAATACATAATCAAAATATATTGTAATATTTCTGGAATATTACAATGTATGTATGTGATTGAATTATGATATTGCAGTAATATCTTGCAACATTTCCTGTGAAATATTAAAATTACAATATCTCTACAATATTCTTGCAATATTTGTAATATGTCGCACTATTGAAATATTCCTGCAATCTTTTAGCAATATTTTGTGCTGTAGGGGGAAGGACGTTTGTCACACGTGTAGAACTCGGTATAGCGCGACGGCAATTCTCTGTCGTTGTATTTCGTCCGCGAGTACCGGAACAATGTTAACGGCAGTGCTTTTTGTGTCGATCAGGTCGACAATCTGCGACCTGACGTTTGCAACCGCGGCTGCGAAATCCTCGCAATCTCCTGTCTACACACACAGTTTTCTCTCTCTTATTCACATATACATATATGCATATATATAATTATATATATAATTCTTAAATATAAGTTTGTGTCTTTTTATTAAATAAGTATGACGGCTTATACATCGTTAGTATAAAGTGGGAACCGAAAAGGTATACGATACTTTCAACGCAGGACGAGCGAGGTGCAAACCCGTCGCACCGTCTCGCCCGTGTGGCATAATTTCAATCGTTCATACACGTTCATGTACTTTCGTTATCCTGCTTCGCGCGGATTTCGATACCGGTTCGAAATTCGTTCGCGGGAAAAGAGCTTGAGTGTCCGCGTCCAATTTTTTTTTCGCATACCGAACTCGAGCGGAGATGCCAAGCTCGCGTGCGTCTCGCGAGCGTGGGACACATAAATATCATGTACCGTACGACTCCGGGGGGGGGGGGGTGCCGGGTTCACAAACGTTAAACATACATACGTAAAAAATCTATACGAGATACATTTTGCACGATAATCAATGTGTGGGGGTGGGGGAAACCCGATCCAACGAAATCTCCGTTATAATCTCGTCCGGGGAAGACCGCGTCAGGCGGTAACGAAATTCGCTCGCCCCGCGCGAGGTCGGACTCACCGAACGGGATCTAAGTAAATAATTAGCGAAATCGATCGCGACGACCACTTTCTGGGAGAGCCCCGATAATAGAACTGTATCGCGCGCACCTATTTTCAGGGGCAGAAGCCCAGCCGCGAGGCGAGCGAGTCTCTCACCGTGTCGAAACAGATGGCACACATGCATACACATAAGAGGCGTAACGCCGCGTAAAATCAGAAACAGACGTATTACGCGGACACGGTGTTCGTACGGTCCGATTACAAAGAGACGTGTACACGACGAAGTGTAGAAAAAAAAAAAGATCTCACAATTAGCACAGATTGACGTACATCCGCGATGTCGAGCTACAGTTTGTTTCTCGCAATTATAAATAAATACGATACACATGATGTAGAGAGAAAGGGATACACACAGGTTGCCGAATTGGTCGCAAACGCGGGGAGCCCGGGGACCTGGAATTATAATTGAAGTTTACGACGCGCGACGTATTAAGTACAAGAGCGTGAGCACGTCCCCAGCCTCCCTGGACCTGGACGCCGACGACTCGCCGATCAATCCTCTCGCTGCGCCTCGATTGAACGACGAGTTCTTACATTGGCCTTGAACGGATCGACAGTTCGTAAAAGTGCGCAACTCGGAGAAACTTGGCAGTGCCGAATATGACAATCGTTACTAATTTTTCACCGGTATTACACAACGCGAGGGTTGAAAATTTCCTTTAAAAAAAAGCAAGGAAAAAAAGACGAAAAGGTAAATGCGAGTTTAAAAAAAAATCTTCCAGTCTTATGTTAACTAAAAGAGTAAGTAAGTCAGATCTTTCGAAGAATACTGCGTGTCGTTGTGCCACGACGAATGTCTGCTATGACCTATTGCGACAATAGCACGTAAATCTCGGCCAGAGTACATCAGTGAATACAAAAACTTCTTCTCTTCAACTTGATCAAAACAGTCTATAATAGTATCGCAACGCGATAATGTAAAAAGGTCCGTTTCGTTTTGCATCTGTTACACTTAATAATATAGCAATCATAATTAATAGGCAGCATTAATAATTATATATATAGACAATAGAGAAATAATAATTAATAACCGTTGATAATATAATAATAATAATAACACAATAATATAATAATACGTACAATGGAAGATAAAATTTTAGATGCTCCACAAAATGGCCTTTCTAAAAAATTATTCGCACTTCGTAAACTACCACGTATAGCAGATATAGAGAGACTCAGAAGCAAAATAAGAGATAAAAATAAAAGAAAACGATTTCTTCGTTCGACGTTAGACGATATACATAGATAGGCCTAGAGTAGACTGAGCTGCTCTTATAACTTTTAACTCTTAAATTTTTTTTAACGTTACTTTAATCGCCTTAATTTAATATTATCTGTTACTCTGTCTCTGAATTATAAGGGTGCGTAACCCCCAACTTATAATACATATAGTCCCTCTCTAACTAGCTCACTACAATCCGTGGAGGTGTGTTTGCGCATGATTCTTTGCTTTATATATATATATTTTTTATGTATATATATATATATATATATATAACATATTAATAATTATATATATCATAATGAAGATAGTAGGCATAGCCACTCGTGCTCGGATCACAGACTACTCGCTGCCGTACGTCGCTCCCGTACAGACAGTCTGGTGGACACTATGGCTTTCTCTCACTTACCATTAGACATGTTACTTTTACTTTATGTTATGTATTCCGTATTTACGTACACACGTATAGATATCAGGTCGGCCATAAAATTTACACTTTAAATTTTTTTCCCTAATAAGTATTTGCACCGATCCACGTCTCGGATCCTCAAAGGAGTCTCGACAGAGAAAATGCGACGGCGTCGTACACGCAACGCAACGTCGTAAAATAGAGTAAAGGATTAAAATAACTTAATATTACATAGGACAACTAAACCTCTCGCTTACACTACAATAACAATATTCATCCGCGAAAAGATATCTTACGAATTGAGATTCTTTCGAATTCGATGAGATTCATATATAAATACTCTGTTCGCGCGCGCGCGCTCGCGTTTCCTAGAGAGATTTAATAGGCGTCTGTCCAGCGTCGTGATTTAAGGATCAGAGGCGCGTACATTGCCTACCAATATCCATACATGTTTACAAGCGTATTTCGGTATGGCCAACACGTAAAGACGGTAAAATACTACCACGAGGACTGTCTATCCCGTGACCTATCGCCTGACTAGCCCTAACGAAATCGCGTATCTTTCTTACGGCATTGTTATTCACACGGTGTGTTGTAATGTGTAATATTTGTACATATGTAACGAGGTGTATCTGATGCATGAAGTGGAGGCACTAGTCAGTGTTTCTGGAGAGGTTGACGGGTCCTGGGATGGAAGTGAGGAGGGTATGTCAGCAGGCACTGGTCTCTTCTCCCTCGAGCGTGTACGCTACGTTTTCTAGTCTATGAGCTAGGTGTAGTTTGCGACAGCCCGCATCTGTCTCCAAGGCCTCTAGGATCTGAAAAGAATTTCATAAATACCGTCATGACCTAACTTGATTTCAAAACGAACGGCGATATCCGATTAAGTAAATCACTTGTACTCACTTGTTCATAATACTTGCTGACATAGATGTAGAGCTCTTTCAGCGCCGCGATCACATCGAACTCGTTGGCATGAGACGCGCTCAGTTGCTGCATGGCACTAGACATCTCCTGGTCGGTGATCTGCGGCAGTCTTTGCACATCCGTATAAAATCGACCCACTTTCTCGCGGTAGTGCGGTATGTCCTTGGCGAAGAGCAGCTTGTTAGACGGCGAGTCCTTGCCTAGTCTGTGTTCTGTCATCGAGCACGAGTCCATGAATGTCTGCGCGATCACGGAGAGACTCGAGTCTACTGTCGTGGACTTGTTGATGTCAAACATGAAATCTGGATTCTTAATAAAATTAACCCAGAATCGGAGCGGTAGGCTGTTAGACTTCCACGCGTGCGCTACTTCCGGATCGACAATGCCGTGCTGCTTGGCAGCCTCGTCGAGGAGATCGAACAACCACTTAACCGCGCTAGGCAGAGCCTCGTTGGCGGTCAGTATAGTGTTTAAAAAATCGTCGACGAATTTTTGTACGGTGCCCTTCGTCGATAGCAATCGCGTCAAGAATATCTCCGGGATCGCTTTGTGCGTTCGCTCGGGATGATGATGCTTGCTGCTTCCGGTGAAGCCCAAACCGGGCGGATAATGCACATCCTCGATGGGCCTTACCAGATGATACAGCCGCTGGTTGCCGCCGTGGGCGCTTTCGACGTCACCGTTCGCCGTTATTATAGGCGGCGAGTGTTGGGAGTCGAAGTACAGGCCGCTCACGGGATGATTGTACATTACAGGACTGATCAGCCCGTGATTGGGCGTGGATGGAAGATGCGTGGACGAACAATGATTCGAGTGTCGATGTAGATGATGATGGTGCGACGGTTGGTGATGCGGATGAATTGACGGCTGCTGCTGTGGATGATAATGCGAGGGCTTGCAGTTGTGGCAGGGCGGTTTGCACGCTACCGAGAAGCCGTCGTTCTGCCGAGGGATCAGCGACATCACTGCCGATTCCTTGACGCCGTAGTGCGCTAGCGTGTTTATCTTCTTCCACTCGCCGCAGCATTTGGTCGTGAGGTCCTCGTCCTGAAGGGTCAGGTGACCACCACGACCGTGCCGCCACTCCAGATCAACGTCGTGTACGGACGGCCTTAGCGAAAACGGAGTGTTCTTGTACAGCGCGTCGAGAATTTTCGACTTTACCTGACTTATAGTATCGCAATCTAGGACCTTACACTGTATCTTCTCGTCGAGATCGTCCTGCACTACATGCAACGTGACAATCGTGTGCTCGATCTGCTCACGCAGGAGTCTCTCCTCCGAGAGAGAATATCTCGCGTCGTGCGTAATCACATCCACTGGTCCTTTCTCTATCTGATGCTTGATCGCTTTAAACAGCAGGAACAGGGACGAGCCAGCGTAATCTTTTAGATAGTTGTACATACAAAGTGCCATCCAATTCGTCAACATCTTTTCCACTACGGATTCCGTTCTCCTTAACATAAGCTGCGGATGCTTCGTGTTCACCGCTTTGTCGATCAGTCTCAACAGTAGATTCATCAATATATCCGTGGCATATTCCATCTTACCCATTAAAACAACCATGAGTAAGGAGGCGACGTTCACTTTGTCTCTGATATTAAAATCCTTTTGAGCTTCTAAGGTCTCTATGAATGTCAGCACAAAGTACTTGTTGTTGACGAGCTGCTCGAATTGCATCATCGCCGCGTCGTAATTAGTCCGCGAGACATTGCTGCGCGAGCGCGGGTCATTCAATATGGGATGATCTATCACCCCGGGGAAAAACACTTTCATGATGTAGTTCTTATGATCGAGAGTGGGTATGCCTGACGATTCGAGATCCGCAGTCAAATCCGTCATATCCGTTTGCAGTTCTGCAAACGCCTGTTTGCATTCCATGCGGACATTGCTCTCAAGTGTATCCATCTGTATCTGTATGCGCTTGTATTCGCGCTCTGCTTGCGTACTTTTACGGCGGTATATCACCAGCACTAGGACGAACAGGAAGATAAGACCGAAGGTACCGGCGGCGATACCGGCAATCGCTTCTGGCGGTATTGGATAGGACTTGATGACTTCGTAGCGCAAAAAACCGATGGGAAAGCGTAGACTGCGACCGACTCGTACCACCACCAGGGGCAGCCCGCTCTCGGTTTTGATGCCGAGCTCGTCCGTGTCGGCGGGCTGTTGATCCGGCGGCGTGCAGACCAATTGCGTAAGAGCGAGCGACGTTACGTTGCAGGGCATGATACCCACGGTGACATTTACGTCGGACTCATCACTGGCATAGTTGAGATTCTCGCCCTCGATCACCAGCGTGTCCCCCTTATACAGCTTGACGTTTCGCGGGAATGGAAAGAATTTCGGATCCTCGACATAGAGCAGTCGATTACGGAGACTTTGCTTCTCTAGGTCCCTCACGCTCTCCACGTTATCCATGATAAAAGCGATTTTAAGAGATAGTTGGGATTCTTTTAGTCTCGAAGAATGAGGCGACGAAGTACCTTGAACATTAGCGGTCGCCGAACGTTCGCTCCGTCGGATCGAGGTAAACCTTTTAGCGACACTCGGACTCGGACACTCCATTTGCGTAGGATTCAGGACGGTGCAAACGGTTCTGTTCACCGGCAATTGCTCGTTATCGAAGTAAACTTCCATCTCAGGTTTCTGAATAGTATCCAAGTTTGTGCCGTGTACGGTGATCATGCGGCCGCCCGAGGCAAAGCTCCTCAGTGGCTTTATCTCCATGATGGTGGGGTCATGAGTATAATTATACGGATTGTTCATAAGAGTGCGATTTGCACCATCGATGCTCAGTGTTAGCTTGTGAATTCGTCTGACGCGGCCCGATTTACTGGTCACGCAAGTCAACCTCGTGCTGCTCGCTTGGGTTGCATTCACATGGCATGGCAACTCGTCCAGATACGCCGATATCGTGCTACCGATGTTAAGATACTTACCGGTGATGGCCAGTTGTGTGCCGCCGCTCTGCGGTCCGACCGACGGATACACACCCGACAGACGTATATCCTTGTAATTGAACAGCACCGCACTCTCCGTGTAACCGGCATCATTCCCGACCACGACGGACGCTGCATCCGTGGCCTCGTGCCGGCCAGTGCGACAAACGATGCGCACCGACACCTCGTAGTCCACCAGGGTACACGGAGTGTTGCCGATGTGTATCTTACCCTCTACGTCACTTTCTTTCAGTCCAAGATTGCTGCCTTCGATCGTCACCAGCGTACCGCCCTCGATAGGCCCACTCAGTGGCTTGATCATGTCTATTCGGGGTTTCGGACACTCGGTGAACGGTGACTGTAAACACGAATGCCGATATACGCAACTGTTCCCGCACCAAGTGCACTCGAACCGAGCGTCCCGCGTCACGCACAAAGAACAGTCCGCGTGCTCACGATGTGAGCCGAGTACTTCGCACTTGTATAAAATTATTGTGGTTTTATCCACGTGATGATTCGTATTCCAGACAACCGTCACCTCGGCCTCATATTCGCCGCTAATCGCCTCGTAAGAATACACGGTTTTGTCACAGACGATGAAACGACTGCTGTCCACGCGAGCCTGTACCTTCAGATTAGCACCTTCGATGCTGACGATGCATTGGAATCCACTGTGACCCACTTGCGGATGTGGCAAATTCTCCACCTCAAGCACTATCTCCTTAGGCACACTGTTTGGCAGCATCAATGGCTCTTTGCGTTCCACAAATCTCGGACAATATTGTGCACCGTGCGCCGCAAGATTACCTTGGTTTTGCTAAAAAAAAAAAAAAAAAAGAATATTTATTATAGTATAAGTTACGATAGACTACTTTGCATCTATACAAAAAACATAGATGCAACAAATTAAGCAAAACTTACGTTTTCTCCCGATATAATGCCCTGACAGCTAGTATTATGGGTGCACTTGTTGTCGTAGACGCACCAGCTACATGCCCATTGCGACTTTACGCACTCGGTGCACACGGTGTGTCTCGAACAATCGAAAAACGCAAAGTTGCGCGAAACGAAATCTTTGTTCGTTTCACTCGATCGTACGGACAGCGGTACGAGCACATGATCGGCGCCCTCAGGAATGTTGGGTCTTTCTACAACCGGTGGTGTAGGGCAGGACAGTCCAAAACCAGTCATTAGCGCATCTATTGGCTCGGCGTTACCAAAAACGCACTTGTAATTAGCACCCGTTGGTAATTCCGGTAAAGTTCTAATTGTTAATTGCACCGTGGTCATTTGATTAATGGGCATACGGTCGGGTAGAACCTGCTCGAAATCGATGCACTGTTGACCTGTGCCCAGAGATAACCATCGTGGACTACTATGACTTGCTTTTTGACAGTCTCCTCTCACAGTACATCTATAGGCAAAACAAAAAATTCACATTATTATAACATGGATGTAGTAACATAAAAAATTCCATATTTGCAAGAAATATAAAATTTGTATATATAAAAGTTCTACACAATAATCAATTACCTCTTTTCCAAAGAGCACCAGCCACAATAAGGATCTTTTGCATCAAGACAACTACTGCAATTGGTATAACCGCTGCAATGTTCTACTTTGACCTTCGATATCTTCGAGGTGGATAATACATAGATATATTCGCCATCCGGTGAGATCAGCGTATCGGGCAATATCTTTTGTCCCTTATCAATCGTAACACTTTCGTAGACGAACGCTTCAACTCCAGACAGTAAGACCTTCTTGAGAACACCATCGTTCGTGCCGAAAAACGCTACGGTATGGCTCTCGGTATTGGCGATGGTTACCGAGGAAATGAACGTGTCAGGGAAATGCAAGACAGCCTGGCCCGTTATTGGCGATACACCTGATATTTTTAATCCAACCTCGCAGAAGTTCAGAATATTTCCTGTAGTCTGCAAAGCAAATATAATCAATGTATAAAAAAAACAAAATGTAGTTTCTAATGCCTAATCTTTTTATCAATTAACGTTTACTTACACCGGCGGTAGGACACTTTCCATCTTGTATAGGACCGCTGACATAACCCATATTTCGATACTTGATGCTACCGTTGAAGCACATGTGAATATTTTCGTTGAACTTAGTCTCGATGTCTTGCAGGCTGTAGATGCAAACTGCCGAACGTGACAGAGGCTCGTTTGTGATGCCTCTACTGGGCGAAAATACAGAAACGAATACCGGATCACCAACGGAGATACCGAGTTGCATGGCCAGATCGCTGCCCGCCGCCGCGACCTTCGCGTCCTGTACCAAGTTGTAATGATGTTGCTTTCCATCTCCCAGATCAACCGTACACTGCAGAGTCACTTCAGTGTAGCTGTCGTAATTCGGATCGCTTATGCAACTTCGCGCTAGCCTGGAGATGTATCCCAATTCCTCTTGCTCGGGCAGATACGATTGCTTCTGTACTAGGACGAAGTATGCGTAGTCGCTCGCGTTAAACCCATATACATATTTCACCAGAAAGTGATCCCGGTACTTTACGTCGATATACACGATCGATTGCTTGTTGAACGTATACTCGGCGAAATCCAGCTTGTCGAGATTTCTGCTGGAGATGGCGGGTACATCGTGACGATAATCTCCTTTGTTGGTGAAGGTCGTTCCTACGTAGAGTATATTTGTCTGCCCCCATGGATTGTACTTTTCGGGACCAATAAAAGCGTACGTGGACGAGTTCTCGTCGTTGGCTGCCACGCTAAGAGGAATAAATTCCGGCTTAATGGATATGTTGGACATTTTGTATTTTTCACAAGCGCCTTGAAGAAGGGAGCCGCAGGCGATTAACATCTGCGACTCGACATCGGCGATTAGTAATTTGTTCACATTATCCATTAAAGAAGTAGTTATGTCTCTTGCCATGCAACCTGTTGCATGACACTGAGGATTGTCCAGTCTCGGTCCTAAAATAAGAAAAGATTGATTGTTCATCTTACATATCGCAATATTATATTTCAAAGAAAAAAAAAACAAAACTGACCTGTTGAGACATATTCCTCCAATTTGAGATTAGAATCGAGTTGAAAGAGTCTGTTGATCGCGCCTCCATAGAGCCTTCCTGTCGAAGAATCTATGGCGAGATGATTAAATCTCAAAGCTCCCTCTCTAGTTGCATTGGCGTCCAAGGAAAGATGTTCGTATCGCTGTCCATTTCCCGTGGGGAACTGCGCTATTATATGCGGGGATTTGTTGTCCTGTATCGGGGCAACGGTGCTAGCGGGAGTGTCTATCGCTGCAGTCGCCAATATCACTAGGAACCATGTGGCAATGGACATGGATGAGAAGGATAATCGATCAAGGAGCGGCGGCAGCGGCACTTGCGGAGGCGTCACTGTAGGTGATTTGGGAAATGACTGGGTAAGTCCCAGGAATCTCATGGTGTGTACGCGACAGCTGACAAAGCACGTGCGCACACGCGTAGCGTGTGCGTCAGTGCGTATGCAGGTCTAGAAGAGGAAATGTAAAAGGTATGGTGTCAGGGTACGTGCCCTGCCGCTGGTAGCGAGCCAGTGTTAACGCAGTACTACCAGCTATGCTCGAGCGCAGGCACCGACATGCCGATCATTGTCTGGCACTCCTGAAACATTACCAACAAATTATATCGAATGAGCGTGAATGAATTGTATATGCGTCAATTAACTATACAACGTGTTAAGAAGTTTCATATTGTAATTATAAAATTCGTTAATTTTTTACGTTACAATTATTATCTCGACACACACAATTAAATCTCGCGCACGTTAATTTCGTGTTATATTACGTTATATTAATTCTGCATTATTATTCCCACAAATGTGTATTCCTACCTCGAATTTTCTCTCTCGATTCTGAAAATAAACTAACGGTAACGCACCGTGCGGAACTACACTAGACACAGATTTTCGGAATAACCTTAAAAAGCGCACAGCAGCCGTTCTAACAAAATCCATACGCGGTGCGTGAAAAAAAAAAAAAAAAGACCATGAATCGCGACGAAAGGCCACGCCGAATATTAGTAGCGTCTCGACAAGATGCCAGTCGGCTGCCGCACGGCGCGTACACGCTGGCAACGCGCTTCCGTTCGAGAGGTTTCCCGTCAACGACCACCGCCACCGAGAAGCGCAAATAGGAGCTCGCCGAGCTAGCCTCCGCAACAATGAAGAAGCACAACGGCGAGGGGCAGATGGCTCCACGCATTTCGGGCAACACCGTAGCACGCACCGCCCTTCATTAGCGTGGCCAACGTAGCTGCACTTGACAGCTAAGGCCACTGTCTTCGCACAAAGGCAAGGATACTCTTCCACCAACCCCGTTCCGTCGCCCCTCCCTCTCCACCACCTCTTCCTCTGCCCATTCCCATTCCCGTCACGAACACATCGCCTACCAAAACACGGCCGCGGTGACGAATTAGCGATCGCGCCGCCGTAACGCCGAGACGCGGAAGGAATCCGATCGCGAAAAGGGACAGGGAAGGTCGCGACGAGGAGACGGAAGAGCCGATTACGCGCGAGACGCTGGCGACGCGGCACGCTGGCCCTCGATTCTCGAGCCGAGCGCGAGCGACGATATCGGGCGAGCCGCGAGACGCTAGGGCCGCCACCTCGCACCTCTTCCCGAGTCGCGCGCGGCTGGGGCCGAATTTACCTTGCTCGCTGCGCGTCGCACGTCGCGGATGCACGCTGCGGGAACGCTGCACTACGGCACATCGCGGATGTGCGGCATGCCCGCTCGTACGGTGACGGAGGAGGCTCCCGGCTCGCGTAGATAGGCCACCACTGGTCGCCACCACGAACGGGCTGTCGCTGTTGCTGCCACCGCCGCCGCACACGCACAGCACCGCCCGGGCCGTATCGCCGCCGGATGATGATCCGCGATCCTCGCGTACCGTCCCGATATCATACAAGTCGGCGCCGCCGACCGCCAAGCGCCGAGCGGCCGTCCGTGTCGCCTCACAACACAACACTGCAAACGGCGGAGTCGGGATCAGCCGCCATTAAAATTCGTCCGACACGGGGCCGCTGCACGAGTTCAGAGGCGCGACGAGGGGGCCGTGGCTACGGCATGCGCTCTCCTTCTCACTCCCTCCTTCCCCCGTTCGGTTCATCCGTTCCCCTCTCGCTTTTATCGCGGATCCTCCTCCGACGAGCCGGACTCCGCTCTTCGCTCCCCGTCCCCGACACCGAGCGCGCACCTAGCTCCCTCCCTCTCGTTCGTTCGTCTCTCTTTCGCTTCCACGCACACTCGACGCGTGCATGTATGTACATCTGTGTAATATACGGGATGTCCCGAAACTTTTCTTTTTCATTACGGATACTTCCGCCAAGTTCCTCGGCAGGAATTAGTCCCGAGACGTTATAAATTTCTTTACCCCAAAAATTAGATGTCGGGATAGTTTTTCTGTTATAAAAAGTTCGTTTACGTAAAGTTCCAGATTACTCGACGAGCAAGTTTCCAAAATTTCGAGATTCGATCGAAATTTGTTGTAATACGGGAAATATTTAACATAAATATATAAATTCATGGCGACTCAACCATTATTGTTCCCAATCAAGTCTGATATTTCTCGTTAAGCGAAATACGCGATTTCTAGGGTACCATGTATTTACCTGCATGTTGCTGCATACCTGAATATGTGCACGCATCCATCGCGCTTACACATATGTGGCGAACGAAGCGCTCTCCCGCGACAAGGCGATCGTAGCTCACTTCACGTTCTGGCGAAAGAACGTCTCGTGCTATGCTTCATTTCCATCGATCACATCTGATATACTTCAGCAAACATGACCGTGTATCCACAATCGATCTAATATAAAATTGAATAAAAAAATGCAAACATACGCGCGATTTGTACAGAATGCAAAATTAAACGGTCTCGTTTAGCTACCCGTGCGATGTGAAGTTAGCTCCGTACGATCGAAATGGCGTTTATCGGATGCCGAGGCGGCAATTTAAAAAAAAGATGGAATGAATTTAAAGCGAATGACGTGAAATCGATTGTCCCATTAGTGCAAGGAACGATCGTCATTTTTAACTGCGAGAAGAAATTACAATAAAATTGTTACATTTACAACTTTATTAGCATAACACGTCTCAATGAGTTAGTTTTTCTCAGATTCGGATCCTTTTTTCCCTTCCGCGACATTTAAAATAGTATACTTTTGTACTTACGCTTCATTTTTCTGTACAGATGTGCACAAATAAGAGAAAGAACCTGCTTAGAATAATCTTATCTGACTGATGAAGTTAATCGAGTTCAAAGTGTCCGATCATCGTCACAATTTATTATTGTAAATGTTATTTACACATATACCTAAGCTTCAAACAGCTTCGTAACGTTTGTCTGTTATCTTTTTTTCTGTCTCTATGATGGACATGAGGTGAATCTTTTGGCTGCGATAATTTCTTTAATTGTATAACAAATATAGTAAATAACTAATATTAGTTCATAATTAAGAATATGAGAACGCATAAGTGTAACATAGTAATATGAGTGTAGACTCATTCGTTCTGTCTTCCCTCTCAGCGCATCTCGTTTCTCACTTCTTCCGATTTATATAGAATACATATATGTATACATATTCATGTGTTTATATATTTATATATATATAACCTAAAACTGTGTCAATGTGTGTTCAAGATATTAAATGTTAACTTCGCACAAGATCGACTACGTCTTCAAAAGGGAAGTCTCTCTCTCTCTCTATGTATACATATACATATATATATGTCAAACTTAGCATGTTCTAAGATGATTTATTTAGGATGCGTTTTCTTAAATAGAAATCTACCCTCCCTGTTAAAAGTTTCTTACATCTTACGCATGGCAAGTGATCAAACCTGCCGGTGTATGTGTGTGTTACAAGGAAGGATTCTTCTTTTCCAAATATCGTATAAAACTTATAAAACAGAAAGTGCGTTTAAAATTTACGCCTAAAAAGAGATATTATACATGTTCGCGCGCGTATCGATGCTACATCCAGCCTCCTTTAGGCCCTTAACGCGACATCGAGATCAAGATCGATACCGCAGCCCACGTTCCACTACTTTTGTGTACAGCAAAATTTCTCTCCTGGTAATTGTCTTCGATTCGGATTTAAGCAGATTGAAACTGTAACTTGATATATACTCCGCAACGTTCTACGCTTGCTGGTCCGCTTAAACTCTCTCTCTCTCTCTCTCTCAATCTTCTTTATATACTCTTCCTGTCATCGTTTGGATTCAAAATTATTAACAAGTTCACAGAACTCCACTTTTCACAGATCGTTTGTCCGCTGGCCAGTATTTCGGACTAGTTACAGACAAATGGCTTCCCACAAGTACAAAAAAGGATCGTTATCTATTTGTTTTCTTCATACATCATGCAACTTCTCATGTGTACGATTATATGCCAATGCGTAATTGTGACGTTTAAGTCACGAGAGGAATTTTAGATAGTATTACGTATCTCATTTCTGTAACAGTGTACTGTATTATGCATTAATAATGTTATCACTAACGCAAGATTCTCGATAGTAATATTTTTTTTAGTTAGTGTAGCTTTATCTGTAGTAAATGTACTGATGGTGACAGTAATGGTGGGATGTTGTATAGTCAATAGACGAAGCTATCTATCCCAAGGAAGGAAAGTCATTCTCATCGTCTACCTTCGGAGCGTTCTGACGACTTCGCGGCGACCTCTGCTCATTCTGTGACTACAAACAAAAAGCATATATTATTTTTACATTCTTTTTCTTTCCTTAAAAATGATCTATATAATTTAAAAATGTAGAAAATTAAAAAAATATATATATAATGTGAATACTCACGCGTGTATCACCGTCCCTGGGAGCACCACCACGATTCCCAAATCCACGTCCGTTCATGCGATCGCCACGACCGCGACCGCCTCGGCCGCGACCGCCGGAACCGCGTCGTGAGTCACTGAACTGGATCTCGATGCCTAACACACGTTTTTGTCTGCCAACGCGCTGAGGATACTCCGCGGCCGCGTCGTACTCCTCCTCCTCGTCTTCCTCTTCTTCGTTACCCTCCTTCTTCTTCTCAAGCGCATACATCTTCTTCCAACGCGACAGATCCTCACCTTCGCCGGCCTTTCGCAAATTGTATTGAGGCTTCGCTCTATTGCTTCGCAGAGCTTTCCATTCGTCCAGAGTGAGCTCGCGCGCCTCTTCCTCAGCCGGTTTCTCCTCAACAGTTGCATCCGCAGTAGTTTCTCCATTCTTAACCTCGGTCGGCGCTTGTGGATCGGAATCCGGCTTATCATTGGCCCAATCTTGACTATCTTGATTCAGGCTCTCTCTTAAAAAAAAAAGACAGAAAAGAGTAAAGGTAAAGATATATCATTTTTCTTATTCAAAAGCTGTTGTAGGAAACTTTAGCTATCTTGAATTACTTACTCTATTTCGTCATTATGAGTACCCCAGTTATGACTGCCAGCACCATCTTTTTTATCCACTGGTTTAATTCCACTGTTAATAGACAAATGTGGAATAAGCTTTAAATTATAGTGCACCGTTAAAGCTACATAGCATTACACTGTTACATAATTAACAATGCGTGCCTCATTACAAATGCTTCTGTTGAGAAATTATCATTCCTTGTTTATTTACATAATTATTGTTATAATGTAAAAAAACGTATTCGACAAGCTACTGTAAGCATTCACCATCGTATGTAACACAAAGTACGGTACCTCAACTAGAAAGAAATAACGAAATTAAGCGTAAAAAAAAAATACAAAGCAGAATGGGAGTGAATACAGACTGCATTTGTCGGTGCTCTGAAAAGAATTCGATTGAACGTAACGACAACCTTGATACAGTGCGCACACCGAGGCGAGCATTATTATATAGAGATATTCGAATGTAATGTCTCTGTCCACGCGGCGCGTGTGTGCGGGCGTGCACGTTTTGATACTTACGTTTTATCAGAACCGGATTGACGATCGAACTCGCGTTTGCCGCGATTATCGAAGCCGCCGCGTCCACGCGGGCCACCACGTCCGCGACCCATGCCGCGCATACCACCGCGGCCACGGCGCTCCCCATAGTCACCGCGTTGAGTCTCGGTCGTGTTTCGGAACTCGCGGGTCTCGCGGCCCTCGCGGCCTTCGCGGCCCTCGCGGCCTTCACGGCCTTCGCTGGAATGAAACGGAATATGCAACTGTTATGAGCGAAAAGAACATTTCAAACATTTCAGGAATCTCGACTATTATGAATATTAATGAATCCACGCATACGCGCTACCATATCTCCTATCGCGTATAATGTATATGTAAAATTCGCTCGGTCATTTAATCGAAACACAGTGCTGATGTGTTACATCATGTTTATGTATCTGACATACATGTACATGCGCGCGCATGTAAATTTTAGAACTATTCTTCCTTTTTAAAAGATATATTAACTCGGGATGCCGAATAACTTGGCGACAAAGCGGTTGCTTGTCAATATAAAGACTCGAGTTCGATCCTCGGATCCGGCATCTCATGTAAGCTAATAAAAGAAATTTTGAGCCGATAACACGAATTTAGTAATAGAAACAAAAACAAACCGAAGGAGACTGAGAAGTACAAACTGTATCTACTGCGGGTAGATCTACATAATATATGGTATACTTTGTTCCAATTGGAAATTTGTCACATTGGAAAGAAAAATACTTGTATTTTCATTGAAATAAATAAAATGAATATTTATATAAATGAGAATATTTCCTTTAAGTAAAGATATTTCGCGATAAATATCTCGAGACAAAATGATCAAAGTACGATCATACAACATTATCTTATCGAAACTAACCTAGGAGGTCCTCGCCTGAACTCTCCTTGTCCCCGCAGCGTCCTTTCTCCGTCCTCCCGATTACGCCTGTTGTTGCGTTCTTCCCTGGATTCCCCAGAGAATTTGACGTTGCGGTCGCCTCCGCTCGCTCTTGGTTGCGAAGGCTTCTTATCGGCTGAACAGCATTAACACAAAGCATGCAAATAAAGAACGCTTAATTCTTCGTAAACAAATAATTTTTTTCAACTGAAAGAATCTCAATTAACATATTCTACATGCTTCTAACACAATTAAATAAATGTGTTAAATTCAACTAATAAAATTAGATGAAATTAAATGCACTTGGATGCAGACAACACTATTTTGAAATAAAAAAAGAGAACTACATTGATGGCTGTACCTTGAAAGAACAAAGGTCAAAATTTATAAATTTGTTAATAAGGGCCGTTTAGTTAAACGAGAAATCACAGTTGGGAAAAAGATCCTTTCGATTCCGTATCCTTCTGTAAATATTTCTTTCAGACGTGTTTTAAAAATCACAGACCGACAATGGACATTAGGCTTTTTACGCTGATGAACCGTCATACGTTGTTCGTATCTACACATGTTGCTCATAAAATTCAATACATTCAATATCACATGCAGAGATATCGCGCTCACAAGGTAA
Source organism: Aphaenogaster ashmeadi (assembly GCA_003063805.1). Lineage (NCBI taxonomy): Eukaryota > Metazoa > Arthropoda > Insecta > Hymenoptera > Formicidae > Aphaenogaster > Aphaenogaster ashmeadi. The sequence continues at coordinate 49,866 of NJRQ01000531.1, forward strand.
TAGAAGCCGCATCTCGCGATATACATCTGCGATCATACGATCCCATTGTAGATAAACTCCAAGGAGATATCCGGAGGGCGGATATTGCCGTGCCGAGACCGTGCATATACCCGGGGTGTTCGCGCAAACGAATTTGCGGTGTCCCCGGGTCATATAAGACCGCCGCGGAATCGGCACGCGGCGTACCTATTTTTAAGGCGCACAAATCATTTTTAGAAAATTTGGTATTCGATGCCGCGCGGTCGCTTCCGCGGGCCGGTATTCGACGCGGCGCGGCGCGGCGCGGCGGCTAGGTCGCCGCGAACGAGTGCCGCGGCGATCGATCGGGGGAGGCGGGCGACGGGTCGCGGGGGACCGGCCGCGAGGAAGGTCCGACGTTGGCGTCGGGAGAGCGCGAGATCGGCGAGCACATGGGAGCTCGACGGCCATAACGCGCACACGAGGCCGGAGGCGCCGCACGGCCGAAACGGGCCGGGGGGGAGGCTAACCTTGATCCTTTTTAGCTTCCTGCGCCTTCGACGGCGGCTGCTGGGCGTCCTTGATCACGCGGCTCTTCTGCGTCTTATTGTTGGCCGTCTTCTGGCCGTCCTGCTGCGCCTGCTGCGGCTGCTGCTGTTGCTGCTGCTGGTGGTGCTGCTGCTGCTGCTGCTGCTTGCTCTTGTTCTCCTTCTCCGAGATCCTCTCCTTCTTCTTGGCTTCCTTCTCTTGTTCGCGCACCTTTAGCACCTCCAGTGGGTCCTCGCTCTCGTCGAGCGCCAGCAGGAACTTGTTCGTGACCGTAACTGTGTACTCGTTTTCCATCTTGGCTCGGTATCCTCACGGCGTCGAGGATCTTGCGAAGGTTTCACGGCTACTCTTGAGCCCCTGTGTAACGGAGTCATTCACTATCCAATATGGCCGAGTCGGAGAGCCCGAGTCCACCACGAGGTCTACCCCGCTGCGGCACCGTGCTGATCTAGGGAAGGAAGGGAGGGGCGAGGGGGCACGGCGAGGGACCACGGAATTGCCGTGCAGCGAGCGCGCCACCTCCCCCACCTAAATTAATCGCATTCGCTCGGAATATCGCCCGCGTGCCGCTCCGTCGTCCCGGCCGACGTGTAAAATCACGCGGTGAATTTTCGCGCGGTCCGATTCGCCGGGACACGGTATCGCGGCGCTCGACGAGACTCTCAATTGCTCGGAATTCGGTGCCCGGGTCGGGAAGTCGCGCGATTTCCATGAGAACCGTCGCCGCCGTCGCCGTTCCCGTCTCGGGAAAACCGCGTGCGACGTGCACTCACGTCCCTCGATCGCGTCTCGTCTAAAAAGCGAGAAACAACGGCGATGTATTCGATTCGCGGCGATGCACGCGGTTTCGAAACAACGCGACGTGTCCCGTTTTCGTACAGCGCGTTAACGTGCCACGCGACCAATCAGCGTCGACCGATCGGTGTTGTCCAATCCACGTCGGCCAATCGACGCTCGCCGGAAGTCTCGGAGCGTTGCGACGCCGCGCGCGGATAGGTGGGTTTACAAACTCGTCTGTGTTACGCGAATCTCTAGTTGTCCATCAGAATAATCGCAATCTTAATTTTCATTCAACCACCTGATCCACCCGTGCTTCATATATAGCAATTGTGTCGCGAGGCCGCGGGTGTGTTTGTACGCTCGTTCGCGAGAGCGAAACGAGGCGTCAGTTTTGCATGTATTGGCTCTAGAATTACCACGGTTATCCGAGTAAATGTGGGTGCAATCTAATGAACCATAACTGATTTAATGAGCTATTCGCGGTTTCACCTTAATTCGGCATGCACCGAGACATGCATGGCTTATAGCGTTTTCCACTGGGAAAACTGGTGGCAACACTGCTGCACACTGAGTGCAATTTCATTATTCTAATGTGAAAATCAGTTGACATATTTTCAGTGTTTAATGTTCTGTTGTGTTTAATTCGACAAATTTTTGCCAGTAGAAGATTAAACACTGAAAATACGTAACTTGATTTTCACATTGGAACAATGAAATTGCACTCGGTGTGCAGCAGTGTTGCACCAGTTTTCCCAGTGGAAAAAACGCTATTAATCTTTGAGACAAGCATATGACTACTGGCAGCAGGTGTCCGCAACCTGCGATCGAATCGGCATCCGCACCTGTCGTCGCGATGGAAGATCGAGACGGGGCGAACGTGCGCGTGGGAAGGTTGATCGATCACGAGCCCCGAGATAAAGGACGCCCCGTATCCTTCGAGGCGATGGGGATACATCTTCCTCGCTCGTTACGTTTCACGCGGCTGTGCAAATCCGCCTGGCGCCTGGGCCACGGACGACGAGCCGAGCCGAGCCGAGCCGAGCCGGAGCGGAGCGGCGGATGCGCGCGCACGCGCCGGCCATCTTGGGCGACTCGCGCGTACGCGTGTGCGTGTTTTGGCGGTTTACCAGTTGCACGCGGCACGCGTACCATGCGCCGCAGCGGCGGCAAAGAGGTCGCGCGTGTCAGCCAGTCAACGGTGGGTTGCCGCGATCGCATCGCGTAGCGACTAGCGACAACGGTCGCGGGAAGTGCTCCGATCGTGTGAGAGAACGAGGAGTGAACGGTCGAAGGGGGAGGCAAAAGGACTCGCCGCGCCGGCCGACGGGGTGGCCGTGGCAGCGACGATGGAGCTGCACACGCCGAAGCGGGAGTCGCGACCGTCGGCGGAATCGCTCGACGGCAGCCCGTCGATGTGCGACACGACGCTCTACCCGTGGAACTGGGGCGAGGAGGCGCGCAACGTGAACCTGAGTCCGGGCAGCTCGTGTTCCTCGCCGGA